>CM042840.1:148354777-148402277 GCA_023653725.1 Bungarus multicinctus
CTGCGGTTCAAGAAGAGGCGAGGAGGAGGATAAACGCGGGGAGGACGAAACAAACGGACGAGAGTAAAAGAAACAACCCCAGGTCACGAACAACAGAATAACAGAGGAATCACAAGGG
Source organism: Bungarus multicinctus (assembly GCA_023653725.1). Taxonomy (NCBI): domain Eukaryota; kingdom Metazoa; phylum Chordata; class Lepidosauria; order Squamata; family Elapidae; genus Bungarus; species Bungarus multicinctus. Next base: position 148,354,896 of record CM042840.1, read on the forward strand.
AACAGAAAACAAACAGAAGAGAATAAAAGAACAGGGAACGAAAACGCAGAGATAAACAGACAAGGGAACAGAACCAACAGAAATAAAAAGAAGAGGAACACAATACTACAAAGAACATACAGAAACATAGAAGAGAATAACAAAAAATACACAGAATAAATGAAGAGAATAACAGAACAAGGGAACAGAAACAACAGATGAACACAACAATAGAGTAAACAGAATACTAGAATGACAAATAACAAACCTGGTAGCAAAATAAAATAAGACAACAGAATAACTGAACAACAGAACAAAAGAATACCAACACACAAAAACCACAAGACTACTAGAATAACAAAAGGGTACGACAGAAACATCAGAATAAGGACCAACGGAATAAACAGAATAACACGATACAGATAATGGATAATCAGAGTTGGAAGGGACCTGGGAGGTCATCTAGTAAACCTCCCACCAGGCCCCAAGTGGGGACCATACACCATTTATGACAGAGGGGCAATCCAGTCTCTTCCTTGAAAAGTCTCAAAGCGAATAGAATAATAGAGTAATTAAAAATTAAGGAACAACAGAATATCAGATAATCAGAGTTAGGATAGGGGACCTTGGAGGTCCTTTAGTCCAGCCCCTCCCCGGGCCCAAAGGGGAGACCCTACACCATTCCCCCTGACAGGATGGGCAATCCAGTCTCTTCCTTGAAAGTCTCAGCGAATATGAATATAGAGTAAGTAAAAATGAAGGAAACAACAGAATATCAGATAATCAGAGTTAGGAAGGGGACCTTGGAGGGCTATCTAGTCCAGCCACTCCCCGGGCCCAATGTGGGAGACCCTACACATTCTGAGAGTGAGGGCAGTTCAGTGTCTTCCTTGAAATGTCTCGTGAATAGAATGAAGGAGTAACAGAATAACAGGATAATCAGAGTTAGGAAGGCGACCTTGGAGGTAATCTAGTCCAAACCTCCCGTGCCCCAAGTGGGGAACCATACACCATTCCTGAATGAGGGCAGTCTAGTGTCTTCCTTGAAAAGTCCCCAGTGAAGAGAAATAATGGAGTAACAGAATAAACAGATAATTCGAGGTTAGGAGGGACCTTGGAGGTATCTAGTCCAACCCCATCACTGTGCCCAAAGTGGGCAAAACCCTACACCATTCCTTTGACGAGGGCAGTCTTTAGTTAAAATTTCTTCCTTGAAAGTCTCAGTGAGTAGAATAATGGAGTAAGAGCAAAACCGAATAACAGATTAATCCAGAGTTAGGAAAGGGGACCTTGAGGGCATCTAGTCCAGCCCCTCCCAGGGCCAAGCGGGAGGACCATGTACACCATTCCTGATGCGGGCAATCCAATCTCTTCCGAAAGCTCCAGTGGGATAGAATAACAGAGAATATAAACTCGACAGATAACAGATAATCAGAGTCAGGATAGGGACCTTGTGAGGTCATCTAGGTCCAACCCCTCCCGGGCCACGCGGGGGACCCACATCATTCCTGAAGATGGGCAGTCCAATCTCTTCTTGAAAGGTCCGAATAGAATAAAAGAGGAATAGAATGACGGAATAACAGATAATAAGAGTTAGGAAGGGAACTTTAAAAGTATCTAGCCGGCACCAATTTACCACAGTGGGGGGGAAGCAGAACAAGGAAGGTATTTGGATGATCCAAATTGCCGGCTGTCTCGGTCCTTTTTGGCGTGCCGGAAAGCCTATCCCCTCCTCTATCTCTGCCTCCACCCTCTCCCCCTCCATGCCAAGGTGTGGATCAAAAGGTGGCGGCAGGGGACCTTTCCTCTCTATCTCTTGCTCCCTACCCACCACCTTTTTCCCCTCCAATTTGGGGGGGGGGAGGGGGGGAGGTGAGGCTTCCTGGACAGAACTGCACCACTTGAACCCTTCCCTTCCGGCCCCGCGGTGTTGACAGTGCCTATCAGGGCAGAGCCCATTCTTCAACGCTGTGAACTAATTGGTTTTTTTCTCACGGGGGGCGGGTGTGGTGTGGGAAGGGGAGGGTTGAGGGTCTGGCCAAAGTCAGCCGGGTCAAAACTTTGGGAAGACCGGTGAGATTTTTCCACATCCAGAGGGAGTCCCAGAGGGCATGTAGAGGAGACTCGGGGCGGGTTTTTTCCACCGCTTTTTTAAATTCCAAGGTCCCCTTCTGCTGGAAACTACCCCATCTCAGACTCCTCTCTGAAATTTGCACAAACCAAAAAACAAACCCCTCCCCAATTTACCAGGTGCTCGCTGCCCCCCCCCTCCCAATTCCTTGTGGGGGGGGGGAAGGATATTGTGCCCCGCAACCTATTTTGCGAAGCTCAGTTTTGTTTCGTTTGACTTCCCATCTGGCTGAGTCCACAAAGAGGGTGAGATAGAGGGGGTCCCCTTCAGCCCTCACACGAGCGGTGCAAACCCCAAGCAGCTTCAGGAGGCAGGCAGGCAGGCAGGCAGGCAGACAACAGGCAGGCAGCAGGAGGCAGGCAGGCAGGCAAGAAAACCAGGCAGGCAGGCGGCAGGCAGGCAGACAGACAGACAGAAAGACAGACAACCAGCAGGCAGGAAGGCAGGCAGGCAGGCAGACAGACAACCAGGCAGGCAGGCAGGCAGGAAGGCAGACAGCCAACCAGACGACAGACAAACCGGCAGGCAGGGCGACAGGACAACCAGGAGCAGACAGACAGACAAACCAGGCAGGCAGGCAGGCAGACAAGAAGGCAGGCAGGCAGGCAGGCAGGCAGGCAGACAGACAATAAGAAGGCAGGCAGGCAGGCTAGGACGGACAAACAACCAGGCAGGTAGGAGACAGGACAGGAAAACCAGACAGGACAGACAACCAGGCGGGCAGGAAGGCAGACAACCACAGGCAGGAAGGCAGGCAGACAGAACAGAGGCGGCAGGAAGGCCAGAACGGACAGACAACCAGGAGGGTGTAGGCACGGCAGGCAGGCAGGAAAGCAGGCAAAGCAGGAGGCGGCCGGCAGGCAGAAAAAACAGGCAGGCAGGACAACCAGGCAGACAGCAGGCAGGCAAGGTCTAGGCAGGCAGGGCAGGTGGACAGGCAGGTAGGTAGCAGAAGAGGCTCCTGAATCAAATGGCCCAATTTTTGGGACCCTCCCCGTGATTCTTGGCCAGCTCACAAGTCAAACCAGACGCTCTTCCCAGCCAACCCCTCCCCCTCCTTGAAACCAAATGTCTTTCCCCATCCAGGGCAAAACCCCTCACCCACCCACACACACAACGCGACGCACGCAACTCCGGGCAGGGGCTGATGGGAACTTCTCTCCCCGGCATCCACCGCTGCCAAAAACCAACCCGTGGACTAGGGGGAGGCAGGGGATCCAGGCGTTTTTTCTATTTTCTTCTCTCTCTCTCTTTCTCGTCTCTCCCCCCCTACTCATCCTCTCCCCCACCCCCAGCCGGTGCGTCCTCCCTCCCTCCCTCCCTCCAAGCCAACCTTGATTGGCCGGTGCCCAGCGCCATCGATCCGAGCCCGGCTGGCACAGCCCGCGGGGCTGCCCTCCCCCTTTGGCAAACCCTCCCGGGGACCGAGGCTCGCACTTACCAGAATTCCCCATCGCCAACACTTCATGGTCCCAGCAACTAGCGCGCCCGCCCTGCTCCGCAGGGCTCCATGGAGGGCCGTCGGGGGGTTGGGTAGGTGGGCGGTACCACTGGGGATGAGGAAGAGGGGGGGGGGGAGGACCGCCCGGATCGATGACCTTCCTCGCCTCCTTTTTTGTCTCCTCCGCCGCCCCCCCCCCGCCCCCAACTTTCCCGGAGTCGTCGCTCAATCTGAGTCCAGCGTGGGGGGGGGGGGGACGGGACGGACGACCGATCTACCCACCAGACACCTGCCAGGTGAGTCTCAAAGTCTCTCTCGCTCTCTCTTTCTCTCTCTGTGTGTGTTTCCACCGGCTTCTCCTAGAACTTTGCTCCTTGCACCCTCGTGCAGCCCCTGCTCTGCAGCCGGCCTCACCTTCCTCTTCCTCCTCCTCCTTTTCCCAGGGCTGAGCAAGGAGATGGAGGAAGGCCGCCTGTCCCTCTCTCTCTCTCTCTCTCTCTTTCTCTCTCTTTCTCCCCCCTCGCCCCTCCTCAGTGACCGGTGACTCTCCTCCTTGCAGACCCCCAGCCGGCCCGAGCTGCGACGCCAGGCGCCCGAGGCTGCCCCGGTTAATGTTTCATCCGCTGCTCTGCGTCCCAGATGGCCTTCTCACCCCCCCCCCACCACATCACACACACCCACCCCAATCAGTGGAGCAGGCACCCTTCCTTCTCTGAAGGGAAGAAGGTCACTGGACAGGCCCAGGAAGGCGGGGGGGGGGGGGGAGAGAGAGAGAGGGAGAGAGAGAGAGAGATGGGCAGTTTCCCCTCCTTGGCCGGACAGACGGAAATTCCGAGTGGGCTTTCTCCAAACAAGAGAGCAGGTCGCTTGGCAGGGCTCGGGCCAGAAAGGGGGCCATGCAAGAAGAGGCACGTCGGCCTCTGGCGCCCGGCAGCCGCAGGTTAAGGCCTGGAAGGGGGAGAAGGTCAACTGGCTTTGGCTTGGCAGGGCGGGCCCGCTGACCGGTGCCAGAAAGCAGCGCGGAGGATGGCCCCGTTTCCTCCCCACGGGCACTTGGAAGTGGAAGAAGGGGAGGAAAAGGAGGAGGAGGAGGAGGAGGGAGGAAGAGGAGGAAGAGAAGGAGGAGGAGGAAGAGGAGAAGAGGAAGACGGAGGAGGAAGAGAAGGAGGAGGTAAAGAGGAAGAGGTAGGAGGACGGAGAGGAAGAGAGGAGGAGAAAGGAAGAGGAGGAGGGAAAAGGAAGAGGAGGAGGAAGTGGATTAAAGGAGGAGGGAGAAGAGGAAGCGGAGATTCCTTCCAAGAGGAAGAGAAAAGGAAAGGAGAGGAAGACGAGATCTAAGAGACCACGGAGGAAGAGGAAGAGGAGGAGAGGAAAAGGAGAGAGAAGAGGTAAGAGAAGGGAGGAAGAGGAGGAGGAGGAAGAGGAAGAGGAGGAGGAAGAAGAGGGGAGGAGGAAAAGAAGGAGGAGGAAGAAGAGGAGGAAGAGGAAGAAGAAGGAAGAAGAGGAAGAGGAGGAGAAAGAGGAGGAAGAGGAAGAGAAGGAGGAGGAAGAAGAGGAAGAAAAGCCGAGTGAGGAGGGAGAGGAAAGAGACGAGGAATGAGGAAGAGGAGGAGGAGGAGGAGGAGGAGGAGGAGAGACCCACTGGTTGGGGCCCCTGAGATGTGTGGCTGCCAGATGGGGGCCCTCTGGGGGCCTGGGACTCCCCTACTCCAAGCCCTACCGCCTTTCCCCCCCTCTGGTCACTCAGCCCCTGGCCCTCCAGCAGCCTTGACCCTTTGCCCTCATAGAGGAACAGGGTTGGAAGGGACCTCAAGAGGGCCTCTACTCCAACCCCCCTCCCCCCCTCGGGTCCAGCAGGAGAGTCTTACAGAATCAGGGGACTAGCACTCTACGAATCTGTAAGGCTCCCTTGCTCGAGCAACGGGGTTGGACCAGATGACCTCCGAGGTCCCTTCCAACCCTATGAACCTGTAAGGCTCGCCTGCTTGAGCAAAGGGGTTGGACCAGATGACCTTCGCATGTGGCTCCGGAGCCTCCGGAGCGACAGGAGCAGTATAGCCGGAGGCCTCCGCCCCATCCGAAGGGGCCCCATGGAGGTCATCCAAATGCTGCTTTGAGGGTCAGCTCTCGGACCTTTCAAGGAGACAAGGCTCTTGGTGTTGGTGCGCCCCCTCTGAGACTTTCAAGAAGAGGGACGACTCGGGAGTAAGGCTGCAAGGTGATGGCCCCTCTCTCAAGAGATAAAAGCCAGCCTGAGAAACCGGAGTTCTTTGCAGGAAGCAAAGACATTTTTTGCACTCCATACTAGGAAAGCTTACCCCCAGTGGAGCGACTACAACCTATACAAGAAGAAGGACTATTAGAAAGAGACAAATGCAACAATTCCTAGAACAAGAGCCTTAAAAAAATCGGAGAAAGATTTACAAAGATATCCACAGCCCAAATATACTAAAAATCAAATGGATATATATATAATCAAACCCAAAATTGAACGAATGGAAAAAGAAGAACCAGCCCAGAGCTAAACAGACCTAGTTTAGAAAATGCAAATAAACCAGGGAGATGGCTAGCATATAAATTAAAGGGGAAAAAAAAGAAATCAAAAAGAATAAAAAACTTACAAATTTTAAAAATCCAAAAACAATAGTGTGTAAATAACAAATTCCTCTTTATATTTGATATCAAATTTGATAAGTCCTAATAGTCCGAACTAACTGATACTTACTGCATTTTCATTTACTATCACATCTTAATCCCTAAATAACTCACAATACTCTACTAATCTTCTCGTTGGTTTATAGAATAGGATATATGGAATTGGAATTAGAATAGAATAGAATAGAATAGAATAGAAACAGAACAGAACAGAATAGAATATATGGAATGGAATAATAATAGACCAGAAATAGAATAGAATAGAATATATGCTGTTGAATAATAATAGAATAGAATAGAATATATGGAATAATAATAGACTAGAATAGAATATATGGAATGGAATAAGAATAGAATAGAATTTATAATATTGAATAATAATAGAATACATGGAATGAAATAATAGAATAGAATAGATGGAATAGAACAGAATATATGGAATGGAATAACAATAAAATAGAATAGAATATATAGAATATATGAAATACAAATAGAATAGAATAGGAAAGAACAGAATAGAATAGAATATATGGAATGGAATTAGAATAGAATAGAATATATAATATTGAATAATAATAGAATACATGGAATGAAATAATAGAATAGAATAGATGGAATAGAACAGAATATATGGAATGGAATAACAATAAAATAGAATATATAGAATATATGGAATACAAATAGAATAGAATAGAATAGAATAGAATAGGAAAGAACAGAATAGAATAGAATATATGGAATGGAATTTAGAATAGAATAGAATATATGGAATGGAATAATAATAGAATAGAATATATAGTATTGAATAATAATTGAATACATGGAATGAAATAATAGAATAGATGGAATAGAACAGAATATATGGCATGGAATAACAATAAAATAGAATAGAATATATAGAATATATGGAATACAAATAGAATAGAATAGGAAAGAACAGAATAGAATAGAATAAAATAGAATATATGGAATGGAATTAGAATAGAATAGAATCGTTTATTGGCCAAGTGTGATTGGACACACAAGGAATTTGTCTTGGTGTAAATACTCTCAGTATACATAAAGAAAAGGTACATTCGTACATTATAGATACATTATAACTATTATTAAATTAATACATTCATATTAATTAAACAATGAATAAAAGATATAGTCAATAGATAATGATAATAACATAAGAGAAAAGAGGATTTAAAACCTTTGTTATTGTATTTTTTTAAAATTTGTATGTTTTTAATTCTTGTAAATAAAGTTTCTTAAAAAAAGAAAAGAAAGAAATCAAAAAGAAGACCACAATTAATGGGTGAATAATGGCACGTTACGTTATGGAAAATGAAACAAAGAAGAAAAAAAATATAGTACAGAAAATTTGATGAGAAACTATATGATCAAGGGACAATATTAGGAAACAACTCTTTGGTGTGTTGTTGAGGGACTTTATCTGTGGTTCTTGGCAGCCTTGCAAAAACTTGGCAAGTTATGAGTCTTATTAGTTGGAAGCAGCCTTTTTTTTTTAAATCTGTGATTTAAAATGTAATGTGGATACATTACGGTCCACGAAGGCCCTCCGGGTCAGAACAGCCGGTGAGGAGCTCAAGCCAGCTCTCTTCCTCCATCGGCCCAAGGAGCACATGAGGCCAGGGGCCTCCAAGGAGGTTACCATCAGCTGGCAGCGATGCCCCTTTCTCCACAACCCTGGATTTAGGGGCATCTGCTTCCAACTTGGAGGGGTCTTCAAGACCTGCTCTAGGAGAGCCCCTCTGTCAGAAATGGTGTAGGGTGTTCATGCTTGGATGGGGGGAGGGGTTGGACTAGATGACCTACAAGGTCCCTTCCGACTCTGTTCATCTGACTTTCATCTGATTTTAAGGAACAAAAGGACCAGGCGAGACAGGAGAGCAGCCTTCCAATATTTGAGGGCAGAGGGGGTTGGACTAGATGACCTCCAAGGCCCCTTCTGACTCTGTTCATCTGACTTTCATCTGATTTTAAGGAACAAAAGGACCAGGAGAGACAGGAGAGCAGCCTTCCAATATTTGAGGGTGGGGGGGTTGGACTAGATGACCTACAGGATCCCTTCCAACTCTGTTCATCTGACTCTCATCTGATTTTAAGGAACAAAAGAACCAGGGGAGACAAAAGATCAGCCTTCCAATATTTGAGGGCAGAGGGGGTTGGACTAGATGACCTCCAATGTCCCTTCTGACTCTCTTAATCTGACTCTCATCTGATTTTAAGGAACAAAAGGACCAGGGGAGACAGGAGAGCAGCCTTCCAATATTTGAGGGCATGGGGGGGTTGGACTAGATGACCTCCAAGGCCCCTTCCGACTCTGTTCATCTGACTTTCATCTGATTTTAAAGAACAAAAGGACCAGGTGAGACAGGAGAGCAGCCTTCCAATATTTGAGGGCATGGGGGAGTTGGACTAGATGACCTCCAAGGCCCCTTCCAACTCTGTTCATCTGACTTTCATCTGATTTTAAGGAACAAAAGGACCAGGCGAGACAGGAGAGCAGCCTTCCAATATTTGAGGGCAGGGGGGTTGGACTAGATGACCTACAGGGTCCCTTCCGACTCTGTTCATCTGACTTTCCTCTGATTTGAAGGAACAAAAGGACCAGGACAGACAGGAGAGCAGCCTTCCAATATTTGAGGGCGGTGGGAGTTGGACTAGATGACCTCCAAGGCCCCTTCCGACTCTGTTCATCTGACTTTCATCTGATTTTAAGGAACAAAAGGACCAGGGGAGACAGGAGAGCAGCCTTCCAATATTTGAGGGCAGAGGGGGTTGGACTAGATGACCTCCAAGGTCCCTTCTGACTCTCTTAATCTGACTCTCATCTGATTTTAAGGAACAAAAGGACCAGGGGAGACAGGAGAGTAGCCTTCCAATATTTGAGGGCAGGGGGGTTGGACTAGATGACCTACAGGGTCCCTTCCGACTCTGTTCATCTGACTTTCCTCTGATTTGAAGGAACAAAAGGACCAGGACAGACAGGAGAGCAGCCTTCCAATATTTGAGGGCGGTGGGAGTTGGACTAGATGACCTCCAAGGCCCCTTCCGACTCTGTTCATCTGACTTTCATCTGATTTTAAGGAACAAAAGGACCAGGGGAGAGAGGAGAGCAGCCTTCTCATATTTGAGGGCGGTGGGGGTCGGACTAGATGACCTCCAAGGTCCCTTCCGACTCTGTTCATCTGGGTTTAATCTGATTTTAAGGAACAAAAGGACCAGGGGAGACAGGAGAGCAGCCTTCCAATATTTGAGGGCAGAGCGGGTTGGACTAGATGACCTCCCAGGAGCCTTCTGACTCTGTTCATCTGACTTTCATCTGATTTGAAGGAACAAAAGGACCAGGGGAGACAGGAGAGCAGCCTTCCAATATTTGAGGGCAGAGGGGGGTTGGACTAGATGACCTCCAAGGTCCCTTCCGGCTCTGATTATCTGTTCTCTGACTAGCCCTGCCTGCTTTCTTCAGGCTCGGCCAGCCAAGGGATGCTCCTTCTCACCCTCCCAAAGCGCCCCCCCCCAGCCAAGGTTAGTGCCTGGGGGGAGGGTCTCGCCTGAAAGGAGTGGGAATGGTAAGCCCTCCCCCGCCGTAGATTTGCCTCTCTGGGGAGGGGGAACCGGCGGGCATTTGACTGGCAAATTCAAGATCCTCCTTGGAAGAAGAGCTCTGTAGCTCAAGGTTGGAGCCCTTGGGGCGCTCTTGAGGTTGGTGGGTTGTCTGGCAGACGTTTTGCGACCCAACTAGGGAACGTCATCAGTGCTAGAAGGGAGTAATGTTTGTGGAGAGGAGGAAGAGGAGGAGGAGGAAGACTGTGGGGCCCTTGGTGCTCTCTGAACTCGGTTGTTTTCTTGCAGACGTTTCGCGACCCAACTAGGGACCGTCATCCGTGGCAGGGAGGAAGGGGCTCGCAAACCCAACAACTAGCTCAGTAGGATTGATGAGGTTACCTGCCTCAAGCTAATGAAACACCTGCACGCAAACCCCCAAACTCAAGAGAGGATCCACTGCAGGGATCCTCTCTGCTTCTTACGCCTCCTTAAAGCCCACCTGAAGGGGGGAAGGGAATGAGAGAGAGAGAGAGAGAAAGAGGGATAGATAGATAGATAGATAGATAGATAGATAGATAGATAGATAGATAGATAGATAGATGCAGAGATAGGTAGGTAGGTAGGTAGGTAGATGACAGATAGGTAGGTAGATAGATAGATAGATAGATAGATAGATAGATAGATAGATGCATAGATAGATAGATAGATGACAGATAGGTAGGTAGATAGATAGATAGATGACAGATAGGTAGGTAGGTAGGTAGATAGATAGATAGATAGATAGATAGATAGATAGATAGATAAGAGATAGATAGATAGATAGATAGATAGATAGATAGATAGATGCAGAGATAGGTAGATAGGTTGATAGGTAGCTGATAGGTAGATAGATAGATAGATAGATAATATAATAGATAGATAGATAGATAATAGATATATAGCTAGATAGATCAGATTAGGTAGGTAGGTAGGTAGAGAGATAGATTATATAGATAATAGATAGATATAGATAGATAGATAGATAGATAGATAGATAGATAGATAGATAGATAGATAGTAGTAGGTAGTAGGTAGGTATGTAGGTAGGTAGGTAGGTATATAGATAGATAGATAGATAGAGCTGACAGATAGGGTAGGTAGATATAGATAGATAGATAGATAGATAGATAGGTAAGAGATAGATAGATAAGAGATAGATAGATAGATAGATAGATAGATGCGAGATAGGGTGATGTAGCTGATAGGTACGTAGGTAGTTAGGTAGATAGATGACAAGTAGGTAGTAGGTAGATAGATAGCTTATAGATATGTAGGTAGGAGGTAGTCAATGACAGATAGGTAGGTAGATAGATAGATAGATAGGTAGGTAGATAGGTAGGTAGATGACAGGTAGGTAGGTAGATGACAGATAGGTAGGTAGGTAGATAGATAGAGGCATAGATAGATAGATAGATAGATAGATAGATAGATAGATAGATAGATGCAGAGACAGGTAGATAGGTAGATAGGTAGCTGATAGGTAGGTAGGTAGATAGATGACAGATAGGTAGGTAGGTAGATAGATAGATAGATAGATAGATAGATAGATAGATAGATAGATAGATGCATAGATAGATAGGTAGGTAGGTAGGTAGGTAGGTAGATGCATAGATAGATAGATGACAGATAGGTAGGTAGATAGATAGATAGATGGATGGATGGATGGATGGATGGATGGATGGATGGATGGATAGATAGATGATAGATAGATAGATGCAGAGATAGGTAGATAGGTAGCTGATAAGTAGATAGATAGGTGGGTAGGTAGGTAGATAGATGACAGATAGGTAGGTAGGTGGATGCATAGGTAGGTAGGTAGATAGGTAGGTAGATGACAGATAGGTAGGTAGATAGATAGATGCATAGATAGATAGATAGATGACAGATAGGTAGGTAGATAGATAGATAGATAAGATAGATAGATAGATAGATAGATAGATAGATAGATAGATAGATAGATGCAGAGACAGGTAGATAGGTAGATAGGTAGCTGATAGGTAGATAGATAGATAGGTAGGTAGGTAGGTAGATAGTAGAATGACTAGATAGATAGATAGAGATAGTAGATAGGTAGGTGAGATAAGTATGTAGGTCATAGGATAGATCGATGGATAGATGGATAGGTCGGTGGTAGGTAGGTATATGAGAGATGTAGGTAGATTGATAGAGATGATGAAGATAGATAGATAGGTAGATAGATAAGATAGATAGATGGTGGGTGGATAGGTTAGATAGATACTGACAGATAGGTAGGTAGGTGGAATAAGGTAGATGATAGATAGGTAGATAGATGATAGGTAGCGAGAGAGAGCGAGAGAGAGAGAGAGAGATGCAGAGATTGATAGAGACAGATGGATATTTATGTTTGCCCATCTGTCCTGTGGGCAAGAGACCAACCGGCCCCTTCAAGCCAAGTCTCGCTTTCAAAGTTGGCTACTTGAGTGAAGGTGTAGGGTTTGTTTTTGTTGGGTTTTTTTTTTTTTCCCTCCCTGGGGGGGGGGGGGGGGGAGGGATTTGCTCAGGGAAGTTGGCAGCTCACACACCTCCAAGTTGCCAAGTTTGAAAAAAGAAACAACCAGCCACACGACTTTAACCCACTACTTTCACCGTTGGCCAAATTCGATGCCCAACTCTTGTTTATTTTGATTTGATTTGCTTTGATTTGTCCACCGCTTACAAGATACCAGGAATGAGTATAAACAGGAGTAAGAATACAGGAAATGGGTACGAATCAATGGGGACAAGAGGAGAGGGATGGTAGGCCGGATGGTGCCCTTATGCACGGCCCTTACACATCTCTTAGGAATGGATATTCTCTCCCTTTCTCTCCTCCCTCCATTCTCTCCTTCCTTCCTTCCTTCCTTCCTTCCTTCCTTCCTTCCTTCCTTCCTTCCTTCCTTCCTTCCTCCTGCTCCCTCCCTTCTTTTCTCTCCTTCCTTCTCCTTCCCTGTTCTCCTTCCTTCCCCCCTTTCCTTCCTTCTTTTCTTCCTTAGTTTATTTTTTATTTTATTGATTTATTGGATTTGCCAATCACTTACAAGATAATAGGTAAGAGTATAAACACGAGTAAGAATAGAGGAAAGAGGTAGGAATCAATGGGGACAATAGGAGAGGGAGGCCTGATGCTGCCCTTATGCAGGCGCCTTCCAGATCTCTTAGGATCTCTTATTCCCTCCTTTACTTCCCTTCCTTCCATCCTTCCTTCCTTCCTGCTCCTTCCAGATCTCTTAGGATCTCTTATTCCCTCCTTTACTTCCCTTCCTTCCTTCTTTCCTTCCTGCTCCTTCCAGATCTCTTAGGATCTCTTATTCCCTTCCTTCCTTCCTTCCTTCCTTCCTTCCTTCCTTCCTTCCTTCCTTCCTTCCTTCCTCCCACTCCCTCCCTTTTCTCTCCTTCCTTTCTTCCCCTTTCCTTCCTTCCTCCCCCTCCCTCCCTCTTCTTTTCTCTTCTCCCTCCTTTCTTTTCTCTCCTTCTTTCCTTCCACTTCCCTGTTCTCCTTTCTTCCCCTTTCCTCCCTCCCTCCCTCCCACTCCCTCCCTTTTCTCTCCTTCCTTCCCCCTTTCCTTTCTTAGTTTATTTTTGATTTTATTAATTTATTTGATTTGTCCGTCACTTACAAGATATTAGGTATAAACATGAGTAAGAATACAGGAAATGGGTAGGAATCAATGGGGACAATAGGAGAGGGACGCCCAGTGGTGCCCTTATGCACGGCCCTTACACACCTCTTAGGAAAGGGTATTCTCTCCTTTCTCTCCTCCCTCCATTCTTTTCTCTCCTTCCTTCCTTCCTTCCTTCCTTCCTTCCTTCCTTCCTTCCTTCCTTCCTTCCTTCCTTCCTTCCTTCCTTAGTTTATGTTTTATTTGATTGATTTATTGGATTTGTCAATCACTTACAAGATACTAGGTATAAACATGAGTAAGAATGCAGGAAATGGGTAGGAATCAATGGGGACAATAGGACAGGTAGGCCCAATGGTGCCCTTATGCATGGCCCTTACACTTCTCTTAGGATCTTTTATTCTCTTTTCCTTCCCTTCCTTCCCTTCCTTCCTTCTTTTATTGATTTAATTGATTTGTCCATCACTTAGAAGATAATAGGTATAAGAATAAACATGAGTAAGAATACAGGAAAGAGGTAGGAATGAATGGGGATGAGGACAGGGAGGCCCGATGGTGCCCTTATGCACGGCCCTTACACTCCTCTTAGGAAAGGGTATTCTCTTCCTTCCTTCCTTCCTTCCTTCCTTCCTTCCTTCCTTCCTTCCTTCCCCCCTTCCTTCCTTCTTTCCTTCCTTAGTTTATGTTTTATTTGATTGATTTATTGGATTTGTCCATCACTCACAAGATACTAGGTATAAACATGAGTAAGACTACAGGAAAGAGGTAGGAATCCATGGGGACGATAGGACAGAACCCTAAAAGTCGAATAAAAATGAATTTTTGCCCATGGGAATTTTTGCCCATAGAAAGAAGAAGAGAAAGTCACTATTTCTGCACCCGACGATTCCCACCGCCGCGCAGTCTGGTCACACACCAAGACGCAGCAACCCGAGTCCAGCTTCCCCATTGTTAGGGCACTTCCGCTGCCAAAGGGATGATGGAAAAACCAGGCAGCTGGCGTGTGGAAACCATCACACACAGACACACGCACGCACAAACACACACAGAGTCTCCAAGTCAGGCTCGATCGGACGTAGACAGCCGCGTCCAAAGGCGGCCCTGCCTGGTGCGTACGTGCCCCGAGGCATCGCTTGAGACTTTCAAGAAGAGACCGGATTGCCGTTTTTGTCAGACATGGCGTGGGGGGGGGGATATTCCCTGCTTGGGCGGGTGGGGTGGGGGGTTGGACTGGATGACCTCCGAGGCTCCCTTCTGTTACGATTCTGTTAGTCAGAAGTTGTGGGAGCACCATCGCTTGACACTTTCAAGAAGAGACCGGACTGCCATTTTTGTCAGACATGGCGTAGGGGGTCTCCCTGCTTGGGTGGGGGGGGGGGGGTTGGACTGGATGACCTCCGAGGGTCCCTTCCGACGCTGTTATGATTCTGTTAGTCAGAAGTTGTGGGAGCACCATCGCTTGACACTTTCAAGAAGAGACCGGACTGCCATTTTTGTCAGACATGGTATAGGGGGTCTCCCTGCTTAGGCAGGTGGGGGGGGGGGTTAGACTGGATGACCTCCAAGGCTCCCTTCCGACTCTGTTACGATTCTGTTAGTCAGAAGTTGTGGGAGCACCATCGTTTGACACTTTCAAGAAGAGATTGGACTGCCTTCTGTCAGACATGGTGTAGGGGGTCTCCCTGCTTGGGCTTGTGGGGGGGGGGGTTGGACTGGATGACCTCCGAGGGTCCCGTCCGACGCTGTTATAATTCTGTTAGTCAGAAGTTATGGGAGCACCATCGCTTGACACTTTCAAGAAGAGACCGGACTGCCATTTTTGTCAGACATGGTATAGGGGGTCTCCCTGCTTAGGCAGGTGGGGGGGGGTTAGACTGGATGACCTCCGAGGCTCCCTTCCGACTCTGTTACGATTCTGTTAGTCAGAAGTTGTGGGAGCACCATCGCTTGACACTTTCAAGGAGAGACTGGAGTGCCTTCTGTCAGACATGGCGTAGGGTCTCCCTGCTTGGGTGGGGGGGGGGGGTGGACTGGATGACCTCCGAGGGTCCCTTCCGACTCTGTTATGATTCTGTTAGTCAGAAGTTGTGGGAGCTTCATCCCTGGAAGGCTTTCAAGAAGAGACTGGACTGCCATTTTGTCAGACATGGCGTAGGGGGTCTCCCTGCTTGGGCGGGTGGGTGGAGGGGTTGGACTGGATGACCTCCGAGGGTTCCTTCCGACTCTGTTACGATTCTGTTAGTCAGAAGTTGTGGGAGCTTCATCCCTGGAAGGCTTTCAAGAGACTGGACTGCCATTTTGTCAGACATGGCGTAGGGGGTCTCCCTGCTTGGGCGGGTGGGGGGGGGGTTGGACTGGATGACCTCCGAGGGTTCCTTCCGACGCTGTTATGATTCTGTTAGTCAGAAGTTGTGGGAGCTTCATCCCTGGAAGGTTTTCAAGAGACTGGACTACTATTTTGTCAGACATGGTGTAGGGGTCTCCCTGCTTGGGCGGGTGGGGGGGGGGTTGGACTGGATGACCTCCGAGGGTCCCTTCCGACTCTGTTATGATTCTGTTAGTCAGAAGTTGTGGGAGCTTCATCCCTGGAAGGCTTTCAAGAGACTGGACTGCCATTTTGTCAGACATGGTGTAGGGGGTCTCCCTGCTTGCGCTTGTGGGGGGGGGGGTTGGACTGGATGACCTCCGAGGGTCCCGTCCGACGCTGTTATAATTCTGTTAGTCAGAAGTTATGGGAGCACCATCGCTTGACACTTTCAAGAAGAGACCGGACTGCCATTTTTGTCAGACATGGTATAGGGGGTCTCCCTGCTTAGGCAGGTTGGGGGGGTTAGACTGGATGACCTCCGAGGCTCCCTTCCGACTCTGTTACGATTCTGTTAGTCAGAAGTTGTGGGAGCACCATCGCTTGACACTTTCAAGGAGAGACTGGAGTGCCTTCTGTCAGACATAGCGTAGGGTCTCCCTGTTTGGGTGGGGGGTGGGTGGACTGGATGACCTCCGAGGGTCCCTTCCGACTCTGTTATGATTCTGTTAGTCAGAAGTTGTGGGAGCTTCATCCCTGGAAGGCTTTCAAGAAGAGACTGGACTGCCATTTTGTCAGACATGGCGTAGGGGGTCTCCCTGCTTGGGCGGGTGGGTGGAGGGGTTGGACTGGATGACCTCCGAGGGTTCCTTCCGACTCTGTTACGATTCTGTTAGTCAGAAGTTGTGGGAGCTTCATCCCTGGAAGGCTTTCAAGAGACTGGACTGCCATTTTGTCAGACATGGCGTAGGGGGTCTCCCTGCTTGGGCGGGTGGGGGGGGGGTTGGACTGGATGACCTCCGAGGGTTCCTTCTGACGCTGTTATGATTCTGTTAGTCAGAAGTTGTGGGAGCTTCATCCCTGGAAGGTTTTCAAGAGACTGGACTACTATTTTGTCAGACATGGTGTAGGGGTCTCCCTGCTTGGGTGGCAGGTGGGGGGGGTTGGACTGGATGACCTCCAAGGGTCCCTTCCGACTCTGTTATGATTCTGTTAGTCAGAAGTTGTGGGAGCTTCATCCCTGGAAGGCTTTCAAGAAGAGACTGGACTGCCATTTTGTCAGACATGGCGTAGGGGGTCTCCCTGCTTGGGCGGGTGGGGGGGGTGGACTGGATGACCTCCGAGGGTCCCTTCCGATGCTGTTATGATTCTGTTAGTCAGAAGTTGTGGGAGCTTCATCCCTGGAAGGCTTTCAAGAAGAGACTGGACTGCCATTTTGTCAGACATGGCGTAGGGGGTCTCCCTGCTTGGGCGGGTGGGGGGGGGGTTGGACTGGATGACCTCCGAGGGTTCCTTCCGACGCTGTTATGATTCTGTTAGTCAGAAGTTGTGGGAGCTTCATCCCTGGAAGGTTTTCAAGAGACTGGACTACTATTTTGTCAGACATGGTGTAGGGGTCTCCCTGCTTGGGTGGCAGGTGGGGGGGGTTGGACTGGATGACCTCCAAGGGTCCCTTCCGACTCTGTTATGATTCTGTTAGTCAGAAGTTGTGGGAGCTTCATCCCTGGAAGGCTTTCAAGAAGAGACTGGACTGCCATTTTGTCAGACATGGCGTAGGGGGTCTCCCTGCTTGGGCAGGTGGGGGGGGTTGGACTGGATGACCTCCGAGGGTCCCTTCCGATGCTGTTATGATTCTGTTAGTCAGAAGTTGTGGGAGCTTCATCCCTGGAAGGCTTTCAAGAAGAGACTGGACTGCCATTTTGTCAGAAATGGTGTAGGGGTCTCCTTGCTTGGGCGGGTGGGGGGGTTGGACTGGATAATCTCCAAGGGTCCCTTCCAACTCTGTTACGATTCTGTTAGTCAGAAGTTGTGGGAGCTTCATCCTTGGAAGGCTTTCAAGAAGAGACTGGATTGCCTTCTGTCAGAAATGGTGTAAGGTCTCCCTCTTGGGTGGGGGGTTGGACTGGATGACCTACAAGGTCCCTTCCAATTCTGATTATCTGTTATCTAATATTCTCTTATTCCGTTATTTTATTATTCTTTTCACTGGAGACTTTCAAGAAGGGACTGGACTGCCTTCTGTCAGAAATGGTGTAGGGTCTCCCACTTGGGTTGGGGGGTTGGACTGGATGACCTCCAAGGGTCCCTTCCAATGCTGTTATTATTCTGTTATCCAGAAGTTGGGGGAGCTTCATCCTTGGAGGCTTTCAAGAAGAGACTGGACTGCCCTCTGTTAGAAATGGGGTAGGGTCTCCCTCTTGGGTGGGTGGGTGGGGGGGGTTGGACTAGATGACCACCCGGGGTCCCTTCCGATTCTGTGATTATTCTGTTAGTCTGAACTTGTGGGAGCTTCATCCCTGGAAGCTTTCAAGAAGAGATTGGACTGCCTTCTGTCAGAAATGGCGTAAGGTCTCCCAATATATATATATATATATATATATATATATATATATATATATATATATATATATATATATATATATATATATATATGTGTGTATGTATGTATGTATGTATGTATGTATGTATGTATGTATGTATGTACGTACATACGTACACACACACACATTTACATACAATAAATCCATTCCATTTCAATCGTGTGTCGATCAGCTACAACGTTTCATGCACTCAACCATGACAAAGAACAATACTCTTCTTATCGATATAACGATATAGCAATAAATCACATTCCCCTATAAGCTAAATATAAGGAATATATCCAATATATCTCTGCCCGCAAACTTCCCCTTATGCCTGATTACAAAGCAAATGCCTCTGATCCCTTTGGATTTGTTCAATCCGTTCTAACCATTGGGCCTGAGGGTCTTTCCAGGGAACAAGATCCTCAAGAGGTGGAAGGGGCCTTGGAGGTCATCTAGTCCAAACCCCACCGCCACCCAGCCCTCCCAAGTGGGGGATATTTAATATTTCTTACTCTATCTAACTCATCTATTTACCAGTAACAATATGCTACACTACACTTGCATAATTCAATTCTATTTTACATAATTCAATTTTACATTAGTTTACATTATTTTACATAATTCAATTATAACTGTTCTTATCAATATTTCATGTCACAATTGTCACTTATTCTATTATCGTTAACTTTTAAATCCTTAACTTTCAATAGTGTATTTCAAGTTCATTTTCTTACTCTTTATCTAACTCATCTATTTATCAGTAACAATATGTGATACTACACTTACATAATTCAATTCTATTTTACATAATTCAACTTTACATAATTTTACATAATTTTACATTATTTTGCATTATTTTACATAATTCAATTATAACTGTTCTTATCAATATTTCATATCATATTTTTCACTTATTCTATTATCCTTAACTTTTAAGTCCTTAACTTTCAATAGTGTATTTCAAGTTCATTTTCTTACTCTATCTAACTCGTCTATTTATCAGTAATAATATGTTATACTACACTTACATAATTCAATTCTATTTTACATAATTCAACTTGACATTATTTTACATAATTCAATTACAATTGCTCTTAACAATATTTCATATCACATTTGTCACTTAGTCTATTATCCTTAACTTTTAAGTCCTTAACTTTCAATAGTGAATTTCAAGTTCATTTTCTTACTCTTATCTAACTCATCTATTTACCAGTATCAATATGTTATACTATACTTACATAATTCAGTTCTTTACTCTTCTATCCAACTACTCATAAAATAGATTCCAAATTTTGTAATAGTAATTTTATAATTTCCAAGATTCATCTAATCTAATCCATATATATGTGTGTATGTGTATATGTATGTATTTATGTATGTATGTATATGTATATATGGATATGTGTGTGTATGTATGTATGTACTGTATTTATGTATATGTATATATGTGTGTATGTATGGTATGTATGTATATGTATATGTGTGTATGTGTGTTATGTATGTATGTATGGTATGTATGTATATGAATATATGTGTATGTGTGTGTATATATATATACGTACATACGTACATACGTACGTACGTACAATAAATGCATTCCATTTCAATCGTGTGTCTATTAGCTACAATGTTTCATGCGCTCAGCGATGACAAAGAATAATACTCTTCTTATCGATATAATGATATAGCAATAAATCACATTCCCCTATAAGTTTTAATATAAGTAACATATCTAATATATCTATTTCCTCAAGCTTCTCTTATCACTTTGTAAATACGTCTCACCCCTTTGAATTGGTTTTATTTTTCTAACCATTGATCAAACAAGCCCCATACCATGTAACATTTGGGTTCTTAACAGATTAACAGAGTCGGAAGGGACCTCGGAGGTCATCTAGTCCAACCCCCCACCTACCCAAAAGGGAGCCCCTACACCATTTCTGACAGATGGCAGTCCAGTCTCTTGTTGAAAGTCTCAAGTGAATAAGATAATAGGGTAATAAAACAATGGAAGAGCAGAATATCAAATAACATAATCAGAATTGGAAGGGACCCTTGGAGGTCATCTAGTCCAACCCCCCACCCAAGCACCATTTCTGACAGATGGCAATCCAGCCTCTTCTTGAAAGTCTCAAGGGATGGCACTCCCACCACTCCTGAAGGCCACTTCTGCTCCCTTGAATATAGAATACCAGAGTCGGAAGGGATCCTTGGAGGTCATCTAGTCCAACCCCCCACCCAAGAGGCAGCCCCTATGCCATTTCTGACAGATGGCAGTCCAGCCTCTTCTTGAAAGTCTCAAGGGATGGCGCTCCCACCACTTCCGGAGGCCACTTCTGTTTCCTTGAATATAGAATACCAGAGTCGGAAGGGACCCTTGGAGGTCATCTAGTCCAACCCCCTGCCCAAGCACCATTTCTGACAGATGGCAGTCCAGCCTCTTCTTGAAAGTCTCAAGGGATGGCGCTCCCACAACTTCCGAAGGGCACTTCTGTTCCCTTGAATATAGAATACCAGAGTGGGAAGGGACCTTGGAGGTCATCTAGTCCAAACCCCCAGCCAAGAGGCAGCCCCTACGCCATTTCTGACAGATGGCAGTCCAGCCTCTTCTTGAAAGTCTCAAGGGATGGCACTCCCACCACTTCCGGAGGCCACTTCTGTTCCCTTGAATATAGAATACCAGAGTCGGAAGAGACCCTCAGAGGTCATCTAGTCCAACCCCCTGCCGAAGCACCATTTCTGACAGATGGCAGTCCAGCCTCTTCTTGAAAGCCTCCAGGGATGATGAAGCTCCCACAACCTCCGAAGGGCATTTCTGTTCCCTTGAATATAGAATACCAGAGATGGAAGGGATCCTTGGAGGTCATCTAGTCCAACCCCCTGCCCAAGCACCATTTCTGACAGATGGCAGTCCAGTTCCTTCTTGAAAATCTCAAGGGATGGCGCTCCCACAACCTCAGAAGGCCACTTCTGTTCCTTTGAATTTAGAATACCAGAGTGGGAAGGGATCCTCGGAGGTCATCTAGTCCAACACCCTCCCCCCCCCCCGCCCCGCTCCTCTCAAGCGGGAAGACCCTACAACCATTTCCGACAGATCTAATCTCTTCTGGGAAAGCCTCCAGGGATGGCAGCTTCTTTTCCTTTCCAACGTTCATCTAACCTAGGGCCTCCTCGCCTGGGGCGCGCAAGGAGGGCAGGTGAGGCGCACCGGCGCGGGGGGGGGGACCGCGCGCTCCATCCCTCCAGCCGGGTCAGAGGTCCGCCCGCCTCGGGTTGATCTGTCACTCCCGCTGGCGCCAGGCGAGCCGGAGCTGTTTGGAGACGCGGCCAGGATCGATGCGGGTCGACGGATCAAGGCTTCCGCCAGTGCGAGCCGGCACGTATGAGCGGCCGCCAGCCTTGGCTCCGGGCCCGCGGCGCAGGGAAGGGAAGGGATTCCTTTCCCTTCCCCTCCCCCCCACAACAAGACAAGAGCCCGTGGGGAGTGGGGGAGGCTGCGGAAGATGGGATGAGTTGTAGACGCAGTGCAAGGTGGGGTGGAGGGGCAAAGGAAGCAGCCTCTCCTGGGGGATGGGGGGACTTTGAGCGCTGGACCAAGAGCAGGTTGTAGTTAGGGGGAGAGATACTGGGTACCCCTTTAAGTCCAAGAAAGAAAGAAGGAAGGAAGGAAAGAAAGAAAGAAAGAAAGAAAGAAAGAAAGAAAGAAAGAAAGAAAGTTGGAAGGGACCTTGTAGGTCATCTAGTCCAACCCTTGCCCAAGGAGACTCTACATCAAGAAAGGAAGGAAGGAAGGAAAGAAAGAAAGAAAGAAAGAAGTGAGAAAATGGCTTATCATCAAAGTGAGGTGGACTAGATGACCTCCAGGGTACCTTCCAACTCTGTTCATCTGACTTTAATCTGATTTTAATGAACAAAAGGACCAGGGGACAACAGAAGAGAAGACTCCCAATATTTGAGGGCAGGGGGTTGGACTAGATGACCTATAAGGTCCCTTCCGAGACTGTTAAACTGACTTTCATCTGATTTAAAGGAGCAAAAGGACCAGGGGAGACAGGAGAGCAGCCTTTCAATATTTGAGGGCAGAGGGGGGTGGACTAGATGACCATCAAGATCCCTTCCAACTCTGTTAACCTAATCTCATCTATTCTTGCTTGAGCAGTGGGTTGGACTAGATGACCCAGAAGGTCCCTTCCAATTCTAAGGAGAAGCTTTCTGACAGTGAGAGACAATCAACCCAGGCAACAGAAGTTGCCCTCAGAAGTGATGGGATCTTGCAAGAAGAGATTGGACTTCCATCCGTCAGAAATGGTGCAGGGTCTCCCGCTTGGGCAGGGGGTTGGACTAGATGACCTACAATGTCCCTTCCCACTCTGATCATCTGTTATCTGTTAAAAGAGATACAGGTGGTCCCAGGTCAGACCTCAACCACCACTGGAGGTTTATTTTCAGAAGAGACTGGACAGTCGCTTGTCTTTAAATGATATGGGGCGATTCTCCTGCCCGAGCCAGGGGCTGGACTAGATGGCCTCTGAATGTCCCTTCCGGCTCTGCTTTTCCGATTCCATAGACAGGACCCGAGATTTACAGGTGAGCTTAAGAATCTACAAGTAGTCCTCGGTTTACAGGCGTTCATTGTAGTGCCGGAGTGACCCTCTAGGGGGGAACGGGAAAAAAGGACCGTTTCTCACACTTACGACCGTCCACAGAATTCCCCTGACTCTCTATTTATGACGGTCGCAGCCTCCCGGACGTCACGTGATCCCCTTTTGTGACCTTCGGGAATGAAAGAGCCACATGTGGCTCCAGAGCCATGCGGGTAGCCGACTCCTGGATTAGCAACGGAAATTGTGGTCTGTAAGTCGAGGACCTACCCCTAAATCCCCCTTTTTTTTCTTTTTTTTTTGAGGACCTGGGATCTCTAATTGCAAAGAGAGAGAGAGAGGGAGGGAGGGAGGGAGGGAGAGAGAGAAGATAGATAGATAGATAGATAGATAGATAGATAGATAGATAGATAGATAGATAGATAGATAGATAGATAGATAGATGGATAGATGCATAGATGGATAGATAGATAGATAGATAGATAGATAGATAGATAGATAGATAGATAGATAGATAGATAGATAGATAGATAGATAGATAGATAGATAGATAGATAGATAGATAGATAGATAGATAGATAGATAGATAGATAGATAGATAGATAGATAGATAGATAGATAGATAGACAGACAGACAGACAGACAGACAGACAGACAGACAGACAGGGAGAGAGAGAGAGAGAGAGAGATAGGGATATAGATAAGATAGAAATAGATAGAAGATAGATAGAGAGATGGATGGATGGATGGATGGATGGATGGATGGATAGAGATAGATAGATAGATAGATAGATAGATAGATAGATAGATAGAAGATAGGTAGGTAGGTAGGTACGGTAGGTAGGTAAGATAGATAGATAGGGATATAGATAAGATAGAAATAGATAGATAGAAGATAGATAGACAGATAGGGAGATGGATGGATAGATGGATAGATAGATATATAGAGATAGAGATAGATAGATATAGACAGATAGAAGATAGATAGGTAGTAGTTAGGTAAGATAGATAGATAGGGAGATAGAGAGAGAGAGAGAAGATAGACAGATAGGGATATAGATAAGATAGACAGAAATAGATAGATAGAAGATAGACAGATAGGGAGATAGATGGATGGATGGATGGATGGATAGATAGATATAGATAGATAGAAGATAGATAGGTAGGTAGGTAGGTAGATAAGATAGATAGAAATAGATAGATAGATAGATAGATAGATAGATAGATAGATAGATAGATAGATAGATAGATAGATAGATTAAAAAAAAAACTGCGTTTACTGCCCACAGAAAATTTTCTGCTTGGAATGCGCTCCCTTTGTTTCGGTAGCTCCTCTATAGCCAAGGTTTTAAGGTGGCAGCCGCGGCCTCCTCCGGTCCGTGAGAGGGCAGGCCCACCCCGGTGTGGACTATATGTGCCCCCACCCCCCGTGGGGTGAAAACCGCCCTCCTGTTATAGGTGCCCCGCGGCCATCTCGACGCTCTCTGCCTCTTGTTTGCAACGGCTGGGAGACGCTCCCAAAGTCTGGGAGAGAAAGTGGCAAGGCCATTTTGGAGGGCCATGTGGATGGGGTTGAGGGGTGGGTGTGTTGGTGTGTTTGTGTGTGTGTGTGTGTAAGTGTGTAAAAGCAGGAAGGAAAGCCCTCCGTTCCTCTTTCTCTCCCCCCCCCCCTCCCCCTCCCTCCAGCGGCCCAATTCCAGGCAGGGTTGAGATGCCAGGGCTGCTTCTGGCTGGCTGCCTGCCACCGCCTCTTTATCAGCCGTGGCACCTCCAGCTGGGCAGTGGAAAAAATGGCTATTTCCGGCCCGCCGAGATAAGCCCGTCTTCTGACACGCAGCCTGGATGACACAACCCTCTTGCACAACTCCCCCTCTCTCCTTCGCTCGCCCTGGGAAGAATGTGGGAATTCCCTCCAACGACCTTCGAACACGTACGTCTACTCAAAAGATGCTCCTTGGCTCTTTTTTTTAGCTGCCAGCGAAAGGGAGTTGCATATTTTTTATTTTGAAAAACAAAATTTTATTTATTTATTTATTTATTTTTGGGGACAAACATACACAAACGCACCCTGAAAAACATCAAGCCACCTTCCACCTAACGTACATATACAGGGTGTCGGTTGGTTTACAAATTGTTGTGCGCATCCCCTTCCTAGTCATCGCTTCCCATTGCTTGTATAGGTTCTCACGTCATCTGTCAAATCATCCTAAGTACATTAATATCGTGGTCGATCCATCGTTTGACTGGACTGTTATTTATTCATGTTAATGCAAAATAATCCATATTGGAACGGATTTATTTTATGACACTTCGTATTATCATCCTCAATGTCTCCCCTAGTTATGTTATGACAGAATAGAATAGAATACTTTATTGGCCAAGAGTGATTGGACACACAAGGAATTTGTCTTGGTATAAATACTCTCAGTATACATAAAGAAAATTATCTATCTATCTATCTATCTATCATAGAATAGAATTAGAATAGAATACTTTTATTGGCCAAGTGTGATTGGACACACAAGGAATTTGTCTTGGTGTAAATACTCTCAGTATACATAAAGAAAATATCTATCTATCTATCTATCTATCTATCTATCTATCTATCTATCTATCTATCTATCTATCATAGAATAGAAATAGAATAGAATAGGAAAGAATAGAATAGAATACTTTATTGGCCAAGTGTGATTGGACACACAAGGAATTTGTCTTCGTGTAAATACTCTCAGTATACATAAAATATCTATCTACCTACCTACCTACCTACCTACCTAATCTATCATAGAAATAAAATAGAATAGGAAAGAATAGAATACTTTTTTGGCCAGGGGTGATTGGACACACAAGGAATTTATCTTGGTGTAAATACTTTCAATATACATAAAGAAAATTATCTATCTATCTATCTATCTATCTATCTATCTATCTATCTATCTATCTATCTATCTATCTATCTAGAATAGAACAGAATACTTTATTGGCCAAGTGTGATTGGACACACAAGGAATTTGTCTTGGTGTAAATACTCTCAGTATACATAAAATATCTATCTACCTACCTACCTACCTAATCTATCATAGAAATAAAATAGAATAGGAAAGAATAGAATACTTTTTTGGCCAGGGGTGATTGGACACACAAGGAATTTATCTTGGTGTAAATACTTTCAGTATACATAAAATTATCTATCTATCTATCTATCTATCTATCTATCTATCCATCTATCTTTATCTATCTATCTATCTATCTATCTCTGCATCTATCTATCTATCTATCTATCTATCTATCTTTCTATCTATCTTTCTATCTATCTTTCTATCTATCTCTGCATCTATCTATCTATCATCTATCTATCTATCTATCTATCTATCTATCTATCTATCTATCTATCTATCTATCTATCTATCTATCTATCATAGAATAGAAATAGAATACTTTATTGGCCAAGTGTGATGGGACACACAAGGAATTTGTCCTGGTGTAAATACTCTCAGTATACATAAAGAAAGTATCTATCTATCTATCTATCTATCTATCTATCTATCTATCTATCTATCTATCTATCTATCTATCATAGAATAGAAATAGAATACTTTATTGGGCAAGGGTGATTGGACACACAGGGAATTTGTCTTGGTGTAAATCCTCTCAGTATACATAAAGATACATTTGTTAAGAATCAAGAATCATAATGTACAACACTTAACGACAGTCACAAGGTCATAATACATCTTTTATGTATTCTATATAATTCCATTCTCCTTATATTGCAAAAAATTCCTCCATGTTTCATTACCAGCTTTTATTGTCTCACCACTGATCAACTAAATCCCAAATCTTCTCAAATGCTTTATCTTCTCGTTTCTCCTTTTTCAAATGTCAACCTCCTCATTTCGTATTTTAGCGTCCGGGCATTTCCACCACATATGGTTAATATTTCCAACGTTTTTCAGATTCGTCCTTCAACGTTCTTGCTATTCTTGTTGGGGGGGAAAAGTGCCATGTTCTTGAATATGCCTCGATAACCAATCAACTCAGCAGCCCAAACAATTTCTGATAAACCAATCGACTTATTTTTTACTGAGATGCGGCAAGAGATGTTTGCTTTGAAATGAGGGGGATTTGTTGACGTATTGATATTTATTTTATTTTATTTTTGTCCAACCAAAAATAAAATAGCTAATAAGATGTAGAAGTATAAACACGTCTTTGCTCAAAATTGGAAACAGGAGAAAATTCCGATGGAGGAGGAAGGGATAGATAACAGATAATCAGAGTTGGGAGGGACCTTGTAGGTCATCTAGTCCAACCCCCACCTAAGTGGGAGACCCTACACCATTTCTGACAAGTGGCAGTCCAGTCTTCTTTGAAAGCCTCCAGGGATGAAGCTCCCACCACCTCTGAGGGCAACTTCTGTTCCATTGAATATAGAATGCCAGAGTTGGAAGGGACCTTGTAGGTCATCTAGTCCAACCCCCCGCCCAAGCAGAAGATCCTACACCGTTTCTGACAAGTGACAGTCAAATCTCTTCTTTGAAAGCCTCCGGGGATGAAGCTCCCACCACTTCTGAGGGCAACTTCTGTTCCATTGAATATAGAATACCAGAGTTGGGAGGGACCTTGTAGGTCATCTAGTCCAACCCCCGCCTAAGTGGGAGACCCTACACTATTTCTGACAAGTGGCAGTCCAGTCTTCTTTGAAAGCCTCCAGGGATGAAGCTCCCACCACTTCTGAGGGCAACTTCTGTTCCATTGAATATAGAATGCCAAGAGTTGGGAGGGACCTTGTAGGTCATCTAGTCCAACCCCCCGCCCAAGCAGAAGATCCTACACCATTTCTGACAAGTGGCAGTCCAATCTCTTCTTTGAAAGCCTCCAGGGATGAGGCTCCCACGACTTCTGAAGGCAACTTCTGTTCCAGGGGTTGATTGTTTCTTACTATCAGAAAGTTTCTCCTTATTTCCGGGTTGAATCTCTCCTTGTTCCGTTTCCATCCAATTATTTCTTGTCTGGCCTTGAGGCGCGATTCAAATGAGTCGATTCAACATTAGCAACAAGTAGAAAAAGAACATTTTGAGATAATGGGATTTATTTTACCAATGGCTAGATAGAAAAGTAGGAAATGGAAGTATATTACGGTACAAATAGCAACGATATGCTGTAATTGGTGAGTACAGAATGAATTGTAATATTACTTAAAGTGAATCAGAACTGAGAGTTCCTCTAAAAGGATAATGCAGATTTGTGAAGGAAAAGTCAAACAATGATGTAATATTATATTATTATTATTATCAACATGGAAAGTTGACTTAACGTAATACGAATGTAAATTTAAATTTAAGACGATAAGATTTTTGTGCACAAGAAATAGGTACCAACCACATTCTGCCATATGCGGTGGCTGTGCCCCCCAAGACCAGGACATTCTGGATCCAAATTAAAAATTGGTTACAGGAGATCACCGGCTACCAGATCGAGTTCAGACCGGAAACCGTTTTTCTAGGAATTATTAAAGATCGAATCCCCCCCCCCAAAAGTAAAATACCTAATGATACATATTTTAACAGCCGCCAGAATAGCTTTTGCACAAGTAGGGAAGACTCCTAATCTTTCTAATGAAGAACTAATATTACCAAAAATAATAATAATAATAATAATAATAATAATAATAATGGCAAGTGCTGAAATGAATAGTTAACACTAAAACTGAAAAAAAAGAGAAGACTTCCAAATACTTCTTAATTTGGAATGAATGGTAAGATTGGGTAACAAAGAGAAACAAGAAATTTAACGGGTAAGAGACCTCATGAAAGTAAAAGGTAGATCTGTAGAATAAATAAGAATGTAAGAATAGTAATTATACTTAAAGCTATTAATCAATATTAGGTAAATGTAAATATCATGTCTTCAGATATTTAAGAACCTGTGTAGATGTCAAGAATGCTGTTGAAATCGTGATGTTCTATGTTGTAATAATGGAAACTTAATCAAAACATATTTTTTTAAAAAAGAAATATATACCAACCAACGCAGTGCATAATTGAAAGGTTTGTTTTATGTGTTTGTCTGTTTGTTGTTATATATATATATATATATGTATGTATGTCTGTCTGTCTGTCTGTCTCTCTCTCTCTCTATATATATATATATGTTTTCGTAGACCTGCATATATATATATATACGTATATATATATGCAGGTCTACGAAAACATAAATATATAGTGTATATATATATATGTGTGTATATATATATATATATGTGTGTGTGTGTGTGTGTATATATATATATATATATACCATATACATATATATATACCATACATACATACATACATATATATACTATACATACATACATATATATACTATACATATACCTTAGTTGATAAGGATAGAGCCAGGTGGTGTAGTGGCAATTACAACTGCCTCACATGTAATACTTCCCTGGTTCAAATCCCAGTAAGGGTATGGCTAGCTGAAGAGAGCTAACTAGCTCGAAATAGATCTATCCTAGTCTCCCTTATTTATTATTTAAATTATCAGCTTAAAAACCTTACACACACACATATATATATATACACATGCACATACATAAAGAGATATATAAGTATAAACATGAATATTAATACATGAAATGGATATGAATAAAAGGGAGCATTAAGTCCCTTATAGACCTCTTAGGAATGGGGTGAAGTCCACAGTAGACAGTCTGAGTTTAAAGTTTTTGGGTTTAGTGGAAGAAACTCACAGTCAGGTAGTTACAAACTGGACTGCCGTAGGTCAGAAATGGTATCGGGCCTCCCGCTTGGGAGGACGGGGGGGGGTTGGAGTAGATGACCTCCAAGGTCCCTTTCGACTCTTGTTAATCTGTTAAGGATGGATTCTCACGGTTGATGGGAGGTTGTAGGAGCTTCATCCTCCTTGGAGGCTTTCAAAGAAGAGATCGGACTGCCATATGTCAGGAATGGGTGTAGGGGCTCCCGCTTGGGCACCGGGGGTTGGACTAGATGACCTTTAAGGTCCCTTCCGACTCTTGTTAATCTGTTAAGGATGGATTCTCACGGTTGATGGAGGTTGTGGGGGCTTCATCCTCCTTGGAGGCTTTCAAAGAAGAGATTGGACTGCCATTTGTCAGGAATGGGTGTAGGGGCTCCCGCTTGGGCACCGGGGGTTGGACTAGATGACCTTTATGGTCCCTTTCATCTCTGATTATCTTGTTGTCAGTTGACCCCTCTTGTTGCCGAAGTCGTACTTTCTGCAATCGAGTTTGGGGCGCTTTGCCTTGAGTTTTATTCTGCACTCGTGTGTTGTTGCGGTTGAAGCTGAAGTAGTCATTGACGGGCAGGACATTGCAATGGGTAATTTTATGTACTACGCTTAGAACCGAAGGCGGTGTAGTTCTAGGTTGCCCAGGCCTAAAATTTCAAGCCAGGAGGCATAAGGTACTCTGGGGCGAGTAGAGGAGTGGAGTGGAGGACTCCCTCGATAGTATTCATGTTGGATCTGCAATGTGGGTTGGTCTAGCAAAATGTTTTGTATGCTCCTCTTCAAAGTTCTTCTAACTTGACAGCTTGAAGACTGGCGGACTTCCAACTCCCAGAATCCCTGAGCTGACCTGACTGGAGGAGGAGGAGGAATTCTGGGAAGCCCACAAGTCTTCAAATTGTCAAGTTGGAAGACCCCTGATCGATCGATCTATCTATCTGTCTGTCTGTCTGTCTATCTATCGTCCATCCATCCATCTCCAACTATCAAACTCTATCTAATCTATCCGTCTCTACCTACCTGCTATCATCTATCTATCTATGCATCTATCTATCTATCCATCCATCCATCCATCCATCTCCAACTATCAAACTCTATCTAATCTATCCACCTCTACCTACCTAGCTACCATCTATCTTCTTATAGTTATCTATCTATCATCTATATCAATCATTTACTATCTATCTATTTAATCTATTTTATCATCTATCTCAAGGTTCTTCAAACTTGACAGCTTTAAGACTGATGGACTTCCAACTCCCAGAATTCCTGAGCTGACCTGACTGGAGGAGGAGGAGGAATTGTGGGAGTCTTAAAGCTGTCAAGTTTGAAAGACCCCTGATCTATCTATCTATCATCCATCTCCCATCTCCCATCTCTCTCTCTCTCTCTCTCTCTCTCTCTCTCTCTCTCTCTCTCTCTCTCTCTCTCTCTCTATATATATATATATATATATATATATATATCCATCCCCAACTATCACTCTCACTCTATCCACCTCGACCTACCTATCATCTTTCTATAATTATCTATCATCTATCTCTATCAATCATTTACAGTATCTAATCTATCATCTTTCTATAATTATCTATCATCTATCTCTATCAATCATTTACAGTATCTATCATCTTTCTATAATTATCCATCTCTATATCAATCTCTCACTCACTCTATCCATCTCTCACTTACTCTCACTCTATCCACCTCTACTATCATCCATCCATCCATCCATCTCCCATCTGTCAATCTATCTATCTATCCATCCCCAATGATCAAATCTCTCACTCATTCTCTCACTATCTAATCTATCCACCTCTACCTACCTACCTACCTGTCTATCTACCTAATCTTCCTCCCATCTATCAATCTCTCTATCCATCCATCCCCAACTATCAATCTCTCACTCACTCTCTATCCACCTCTACATATCATCCATCCATCCATCTCCCATCTGTCAATCTCTCTCTATCCATCCATCCCCAACTATCAATCTCACTCACTCTCTATCTAATCCACATCTACCTACCTACCTACCTACCTACCTAATCTTTCTCCCATCTATCAATCTCTCTATCTATCCATCCATTCTTAACTATCAATCTCTCATTCACTCTCACTCTCTATCCACCTCTATCATTCATCCATCCATCCATCCATCTCCCATCTGTCAATCTATCCATCCCCATCAATCTCTCACTCACTCTGTCTAATCTATCCACATCTACCTACCTACCTACCTGTCTATCTTTCTCTCATCTATCAATCTCTCTATCCATCCATCCCCAACTATCAATCTCTCACTCACTCTCACACTCTATCCACTCCTACCTACCTCCTATATCTATCTATCTATCTATCTATCTATCTATCTATCTATCTATCTATCTATCTATCTATCTATCTATCTATCTATCTATCTATCCATCCATCCCATCCCCAACTATCAAACACTCACTCTCTATCCACCTCTACATATCATCCATCCATCCATCCATCCATCTCCCATCTGTCAATCTATCCATCCCCATCAATCTCTCACTCAATCTAATCTATCCACATCTACCTACCTACCTGTCTATCTTTCTCTCATCTATCAATCTCTCTATCCATCCATCCCCAACTATCAATCTCTCTCACTCACTTTCTATCCACCCCTACCTACCTACCTATCTAATCTATCTCCTATCTATCTATCCATCACCAACTATCAATCTCTCACTCACTCTCACTCTCTATCCACCCCTACCTACCTACCTACCTACCTACCTACCTATGCATCCATCTATCCATCCATCCATCCATCCATCCACCTCTATCCATCCATCCCCAACTATTAATCTCACTCACTCTCACTCTCTATCCACCCCTATCTACCTATGCATCTCTCTCTCTCTCTATCTATCCATCCATCCCCAACTATCAATCTCTCACTCACTCTCACTCTCTATCCACCCCTACCTACCTACCTACCTACCTATGCATCCATCTATCCATCCATCCATCCATCCATCCACCTCTATCCATCCATCCCCAACTATTAATCTCACTCACTCTCACTCTCTATCCACCCCTACCTACCTACCTACCTACCTACCTATGCATCCATCTATCCATCCATCCATCCGTCCATCCACCTCTATCCATCCCCAACTATTAATCTCACTCACTCTCACTCTCTATCCACCCCTATCTACCTATGCATCTCTCTCTCTCTCTATCTATCCATCCATCCCCAACTATCAATCTCTCACTCACTCTCACTCTCTATCCACCCCTACCTACCTACCTACCTACCTACCTACCTATGCATCCATCTATCCATCCATCCGTCCATCCACCTCTATCCATCCCCAACTATTAATCTCACTCACTCTCACTCTCTATCCACCCCTATCTACCTATGCATCTCTCTCTCTCTCTATCTATCCATCCATCCCCAACTATCAATCTCTCACTCACTCTCACTCTCTATCCACCCCTACCTACCTACCTACCTACCTACCTATGCATCCATCTATCCATCCATCCATCCATCCATCCACCTCTATCCATCCATCCCCAACTATTAATCTCACTCACTCTCACTCTCTATCCACCCCTATCTACCTATGCATCTCTCTCTCTCTATCTATCCATCCATCCCCAACTATCAATCTCTCACTCACTCTCACTCTCTATCCACCCCTACCTACCTACCTACCTACCTACCTATGCATCCATCTATCCATCCATCCATCCATCCATCCACCTCTATCCATCCATCCCCAACTATTAATCTCACTCACTCTCACTCTCTATCCACCCCTATCTACCTATGCATCTCTCTCTCTCTATCTATCCATCCATCCCCAACTATCAATCTCTCACTCACTCTCACTCTCTATCCACCCTACCTACCTACCTACCTACCTACCTATGCATCCATCTATCCATCCATCCATCCATCCATCCACCTCTATCCATCCATCCCCAACTATTAATCTCACTCACTCTCACTCTCTATCCACCCCTATCTACCTATCTACCTATGCATCTCTCTCTCTCTCTCTCTCTCTCTATCTATCCATCCATCCCCAACTATCAATCTCTCACTCTCTCTCTCTCATCTACCACCTCTACCTACCTACGGCAGGGTCTTTACTGCAGTCGGAGCTGTTTTCTTGCACGACGTTTCGGAGCCCAGCTAGGGAACGTCGTCAGTGCGCCGATCGTCGACGAACGTTCCTCATCTCCCCCTGATGACGTTCCCTAGTTGGCTCACGAAACGTCTGCAAGACAGTCGATACCCTTCCTCGTTTTGAACCCTGAGCTGTAAATATTCTCCTTTATTGGTACACACAGGTTTTATTCCAGAGTGTTTTTTGTGGGGGGTGGGGGGAAAGGATTGGACACAAAGCAAATACCCCCCCCTCTCTCCTCCCCCCCCAAAAGAGTCTTTTTGAGAGCCCCCCCCCCCCCCCCCGGCTCAATGAGAATGCAGTCCTTCTTCCTCCGTTACTCCGGGGTTGCGCGCAGGACGCGGATGTGGATGGCGGAGTTGTGCCGGGCCTGGCCCAGCGGTTCATCCCGGTCACCTTCGGCCTCAGCGGCGTCCGTCAACTGGACGGTGGAGGTGTTGGCGGCCAGGCGAAGGGCGCCCCCTCCGGCGGCTTCCAGCTGCAGGGCGATGTTGATGGCCCGGTTGATGGCCAGGCCCAGGCCGTGGATGCAAAGCTCGGCGCAGCCCCCGCCGGGCGCCAGCAGCTTCTGGCAACGGCTCAGCTGGGCCCGGAAGTCCGTCTTCATGTTGACGTAGACGTCGCCCCGGCGACGGGGAAGGCGGCTGGGCAGGCGGCGGCGCAGGGCGCGCTCCGGCTCGGTCGGAGGGCCCGGTTCGGCCATGGCAGCCCTGCGGAGGAGGAAAAGGAAGACACAAAGGGAGTGG
Organism: Bungarus multicinctus; assembly: GCA_023653725.1. NCBI lineage: Eukaryota > Metazoa > Chordata > Lepidosauria > Squamata > Elapidae > Bungarus > Bungarus multicinctus. Next base: position 148,389,508 of record CM042840.1, read on the forward strand.
TGGGTGGGGACCCCCGGCTTGGGGGGGTCTTGCCTTGCAAAGAAAATGGGGGTCTTCCCAACCCACCTACTCAGCCCCTGGCCTCCTTGCACATGCACGAGGGGGTCTTATTGGGGGGGGGGGGCGGGCCTTGCTTGACCCCCCCCTCCCAAGCATGGAAGCCAGCCCCCGCCCCCCCCCCCTCCTGGGCCTACATTTATGTGCACGAATGGGTCTGATTGGGGGCCCCCTTGCTCGCCCCCCCACCTCTGTGTAAAAGACAGCCCCTCCCCAGGCCTCAATGCATATGCACGAGGGGGGCTTATTGGGGAAGGGTCCCACTCGCCTCCTTCCCCCCTCCCCCTGCATGCAAGATGGGGTCCTCCCTCCCTCCCTGGCCTCCATGCAGACGAGGTGGTCTTCTTGGGCTTACCCCCCCCTGCGTGCAAGAAGAGGGCCTCCCCAGCTGCCCCCCCTCATGCGAGACATGACCCCCAGCTGTCCCCCTGCGTGCAAGACAGCTGCCCCTTGCATGCAAGAGGGCCCCCCAGCTGCCCCCCCTCTTGCAAGACACGCCCCCCCAGCTGCCCCCCCTTCTTGCAAGACAGCCTCCCCAGCTGCCCCCTGCATGCAAGAGCCCCCCCCAGCTGCCCCCCTGCATGCAAGACAGGTGCCCCTCCTGCATGCAAGAAGAGGGGCCCCCAGCTGCCCCCCCTCGTGCGAGACAGGACCCCCAGCTGCCCCCCTGCGTGCAAGACAGCTGCCTCTGCATGCAAGAAGATCCCCCCCCAGCTGCCCCCCTGCATGCAAGACAGGTGCCCCTCTTGCTTGCAAGAGGGGCCCCCAGCTGCCCCCCCTCGTGCGAGACAGGACCCCCAGCTGCCCCCCTGCGTGCAAGACAGCCTCCCCAGCTGCCCCCTGCATGCAAGAAGAGGCCCCCCCCCAGCTGCCCCCCTGCATGCAAGACAGGTGCCCCTCCTGCATGCAAGAAGAGGGGCCCCCAGCTGCCCCCCCTCGTGCGAGATAGGACCCCCAGCTGCCCCCCTGCGTGCAAGACAGGCCCCCAGCTGCCCCCTGCATGCAAGACAGCTGCCCCTCCTGCATGCAAGAAGAGGCCCCCCCAGCTGCCCCCCTGCATGCAAGAAGAGGCCCCCCCAGCTGCCCCCCTGCATGCAAGAAGAGGCCCCCCCAGCTGCCCCCCTGCATGCAAGACAGCTGCCCCTCCTGCATGCAAGAGGGCCCCCCAGTGCCCCCCGCCTCGTGCAAGATAGCCCGCCAGCTGCCCCCTGCATACAAGACAGCCCCCCCTGCATGCAAAAAGAGGGCCCCCCAGCTGCCCCCCCCCTTGCAAGACAGCCCCCCCCGCTGCCTCCATGCGCGTGCACGAAGTGGTCTTATTGCCCCCCCCCCCCCCGCGTGCAAAACAGCCTCCCCTCCCCGGGGGCCACCGGGCGCGCGCGCCCGAGGAGGTCTGGGCTCGCCCTCCCCCTCCCCACTTCCTCAGAGAGAAATGCCTGCGGTTGGCCGGGGACGATGGGCTCTGCAGTGCCAGGGTTGGGAAAAGCTGAACGGCAAGCCGTCCTACCCCCCCCCCCCGCCTCCGGATTTTCCTTCCCCCCCTCCCAGTCCCCCCCCCCCCCCACCGACCTCTGATCCCGGCGCCCGCGGCTGCCCGGCCGGAGGGAGAGAAACGCACGTGGTCCGCCGCCGGCCGGAAGGGGGAGCCTGACCCGGAAGTCCGGGTTTGGAGGAGGCGAGGGGCCGCTCTGCGCGTTTCCCCTCTATCAGGGCCGGCTGGGGGTGGGGAGGGGGGGGGGGGCGGGACGAGAAGGCGAGTGCGCGTGCGCGGAGGGCTCCGGGCTGCCCCCTGGCGAAGGAAACGCGAATTTCTCTCCCCTCCACCCCAAAATGGATCTGGCTTAAAAAGAGTTAATTTCCATAAAAAACTTTAGATTAGAAGCTGCTCCTTTTTCCCTGGTTTTATTTTATTTTATTTTATTTTATTTGAAGCATTATTTTATTTGAAGCATTATTTTATTTGAAGCATTATTTTATTTGAATTGTTATATTTTATTTTATAGCTTTATTTTCTTTATTTTTTTAGTTTGATTTGATTTTATTCTTGTGTTTTATTTTTTAGTTTACTTCATTTCCTTTCATTCTTTTAGTTTAGTTGTATTCTTTGTTATTTTTATTTTATTTCTTACTTGTGTTTTATTTTATTTTATGTTACTTAGTTTTTAGTTTTATTATTGTATTTTATTTTGTTTTATTTTTATTTCATTATTTTAGTTTCCTTTTTAGTTTTATTCTTTTAGTTTAGTTTTTAGGTTTTTTTTAATTTCATTCTTTTATTTATTTAGTTTATTCTTTTATTTCATTATTTTCGTTTTATTTTTAATTTTATTCTTTTATTTCATTCTTTTCATTTCGTTTCGTTTATTATTGTATTTTAGTTTGTTTTATTTTATTTAATTATTTTATTTATTTTTGATAATAAATTTATTTCAGTTTATTTTATTTTATTCTTTTTGTTTCATTTTTAGTTTTATTATTTTATAGTTTAGTTTAGTTTTATTTAATTATTTTATTTATTTTAGATAATAAATTTATTTATTTCAGTTTATTTTTAGTTTTATTCTTTTATTTCATTCTTTTTGTTTCGTTTTTCGTTTTATTATTTTATAGTTTAGTTTTTAGTTTTATTTTATTTAATTATTTTATTTATTTTAGATAATAAATTTATTTATTTCAGTTTATTTTTAGTTTTATTCTTTTATTTCATTCTGTTTGTTTCGTTTTTCGTTTTATTATTTTATAGTTTAGTTTTATTTTATTTAATTATTTTATTTATTTTAGATAATAAATTTATTTATTTCAGTTTATTTTTAGTTTTATTCTTTTATTTCATTCTTTTTGTTTCATTTTTCGTTTTATTATTTTATAGTTTAGTTTTTAGTTTTATTTTATTTATTTTATTTATTTTAGATAATAAATTTATTTATTTCAGTTTATTTTTAGTTTTATTCTTTTATTTCATTCTTTTTGTTTCGTTTTTCGTTTTATTATTTTATAGTTTAGTTTTTAGTTTTATTTTATTTAATTATTTTATTTATTTTAGATAATAAATTTATTTATTTCAGTTTATTTTTAGTTTTATTCTTTTATTTCATTCTTTTTGTTTCATTTTTCGTTTTATTATTTTATAGTTTAGTTTTTAGTTTTATTTTATTTTATTATTTTATTTATTTTAGATAATAAATTTATTTATTTCAGTTTATTTTTAGTTTTATTCTTTTATTTCATTCTGTTTGTTTCGTTTTTCGTTTTATTATTTTATAGTTTAGTTTTTAGTTTTATTTCATTTAATTATTTTATTTATTTTAGATAATAAATTTATTTATTTCAGTTTATTTTTCGTTTTATTCTTTTATTTCATTCTTTTTGTTTCGTTTTTCGTTTTATTATTTTATAGTTTAGTTTTATTTTATTTAATTATTTTATTTATTTTAGATAATAAATTTATTTATTTCAGTTTATTTTTAGTTTTATTCTTTTATTTCATTCTTTTTGTTTCGTTTTTTGTTTTATTATTTTATAGTTTAGTTTAGTTTTTAGTTTTATTTTATTTATTTTAGATAATAAATTTATTTATTTCAGTTTATTTTATTCTATTCTTTTTGTTTCATTTTTAGTTTTATTATTTTATAGTTTAGTTTTTAGTTTTATTTTAGTTTATTATTGTATTTTATTTTGTTATATTATTCTCATTATTTTTATTTTATTTTTAGTTTGATTTGATTTCATTCTTTTATTTTATTTTAGTTTATTTTTTATATTTATTTTAGTTTATTTTTTATATTTATTTTAGTTTATTTATTGTTAGTTTTATTCTTTGATTTCGTTCTTTTCGTTTAGTTTTTGGTTTGATTATTTTATAGTTTAGCTTCGTTTTTAGTTTGATTTGATTTGATTATTTTATTTCCTTTTTTTATTCAGTTTTATTTGATTTCATTCGTCTGTTTTTAGCGTTTCGCTTTATTCTTTGATTTCATTCTTTTCGTTTAGCTTTCAGTTTAATTTTAATTTTTATACCTCACAATTCAAGCTGGTCACTGCACCGAATCCACTCACCTAATTCGTTGAGTGACTTGAGCCACTGACCAGTTTTTCGCTCTTACGACCGCGACAGTCTCCCTGTGACAACCGGGATCCGAATTCATGCGCTTGGCCACTGGCATGTACTTCTGACAGTTTTTTTTGCAAGCGTCGGGTGAGCAAAGCCAACGGGAGAGCCAGACTTAACCGTGGCGAGAAAGATCCTAAAATGGAGCAGACCTCAACTTGTCTCACTTAGTGACCGGAAATTTGGACTACTGTGACTCCTCCTCTACTACGAGGACTGCTGTACTCCCTCCCTCCTCTTATTGTATGCCAATATGCAACCCTTCCTGGGCTTTGGGTTCAACAACGGATTCCTCCCTCTTTACGGCGACCCTGCGAGGTGGGACGGCCGAGGAAATGGCCGGTGGGAGAGTCCAGATATTTCCCGCTGGAGAACCATGGGGGTTGTGATCCCAAATCTTTCCTGGCCTTGGGATCTCTGGGCTTTGGAACCCGCGTTTCTGGATTTTCTTTTCTTTTTCTTTTTAGATCTGTGCTTTCAAACGTGGCCCCTTTAAGACAGCGTGTGGACTCCAACTCCCAGAATCCCCCGCAGCCGGCCAGCACTTCTTCGTGGTTCCGTCCACCATAGAGACCGGTTCGGCCCTCGAGAGAGAGAGAGAGAGATCGACCGCACCCTCTTTTTCCGGCCTCCCCCCCTCAACTTGCAAACGAAAAGCAAAGAATCCACCACAGAGCTGGAAGGGGGACCCTGGAGGTCATCTAGTCCAACCCCGCAACCCCCCCCCCCACCGCTGCCGCCATTAGAGCAGGATTGTAGAATTTGTTTTTCATTTTTTATTTTTTATTTCCCCCCCCCCCCCCCCCAAAAAAAAACAAAGGAAGTTGGCTGGGGAATTCTGGGAGCTGAAGTCTACCAGCATGGACCCCAGGGAGACACCGCTGGCTGAACTCAAGGTGCCCCACGATCTTGGAGCGGATTGGCCCGGCAGGGGCAGAGCGGGGACCCCAAATGAAACCCACCTGCACCCCCAAAGAGAAGCAGGAGAATGGGGAGGGGGGGGCAAGAAGAGGGAGGGAGGGAGGGGCTGATCTTAAGACACCGACCGAAGGAAAAGGCCTTATTTCTTTGTATTTTATTTTTATTTTTAATTTAAAAAAAAAAAGGAAAAAGACCCCACACGTTTATTTCTCTTTTCTTTTTCTTCTGTTCAGGCCTTCCCAAACCAAGCACAACCGTTTGGAAGACCTCAGGGTGCCCCTTCCCCACCCGGGAGGAAATGGGCGAAGGAAGGAAGGAAGGAAAGAAAATATAGAAAAGGGAGGAAGGGAGAAAGGAAGGAAAATATAGAAAAGAAGGAAGGAAGGAGGAAATAGAAAAGGGAGGGAGAGGGAGGGAAGGAAGGAAATAGAAAAGGGAGGGAGGAAGAAAGGAAACTATAGAAAAGGGAAGGAAGGAAGGAAGGAAGGAAGGAAGGAAGGAAGGAAGGAAGGAAGGAAGGAAAATATAGAAAAGGGAGGAAGGGAGAAAGGAAGGAAAACATAGAAAAGAAGGAAGGAAGGAGGAAATAGAAAAGGGAGGGAGAGGGAGGGAAGGAAGGAAATAGAAAAGGGAGGGAGGAAGAAAGGAACTATAGAAAAGGGAAGGAAGGAAGGAAGGAAGGAAGGAAGGAAGGAAGGAAGGAAGATATAGAAAAGGTAAGGAAGGAAGGGAGGAAGGAAAACATAGAAAAGAAGGAAGGAAGGAGGAAATAGAAAAGGGAGGGAGAGGGAGGGAAGGAAGGAAATAGAAAAGGGAGGGAGGAAGAAAGGAAACTATAGAAAAGGGAAGGAAGGAAGGAAGGAAGGAAGGAAGGAAGGAAGGAAAATATAGAAAAGGGAGGAAGGGAGAAAGGAAGGAAAACATAGAAAAGAGAAGGAAGGAAGGAAGGAAGGAAGGAAGGAAGGAAGGAAGGAAGATGCTCTCTGAGCTGGTTGGTTTCCTTGCAGACGTTTCATGACCCAACTAGGGAACATCATCAGTGCTAGAAGGGAGGGGGGGTTGTGGAGAGGAGGAGGAGGAGGAAGGAAGGAAGGAAGGAAGGAAGGAAGGAAGGAAGGAAGGAAGGAAGGAAGGAAGGAAGATAGGTAGATGCTTTCAGAGCTGGTTGGTTTCCTTGCAGACGTTTCATGACCCAACTAGGGAATATCATCAGTGCTAGGAGGGAAGAAGGATTGTAGAGAGGAGGAGGAGAAGGAAGGAAGGAAGGAAGGAAGGAAGGAAGGAAGGAGGAATGCAGGGAGGGAAGGGAAGATGGAAGGGAGGAAGGAAGGAAAGAGAAGGGAAGGGAAGATGGAAGAAAAGGAGGGAGGGAGAGAGGGAGGAAGGAAGGAAGAATGCAGGGAGGGAAGAGAAGGGAAGATGGAAAGCAGGGAAGGAAAGAGAAGGGAAAGGAAAGGAAGATCGAAGGAAGGAAGAAGGGAGCAAAAGAGGGAGGAGGAAGGAAAGAGAAGGGAAAGGAAGATGAAAGGAAGGAAGGAAGGAAGGATGGAGCGAGGGAGGGAGGAAGAAATGCAGGGAGGGAAGGGAAGGGAAGATGGAAGGGAGGAAGGAAGGAAGGAAAAAGAAGGGAAGGGAAGATGGGAGGGAGGGAGGAAGGAAGGAAAGAGAAGGGAAGGGAAGATGGGAGGGAGGGAGGAAGGAGGGAGGAATGCAGGGAAGGAAAGATTGAAGGAAAAAAGAAGGGAGCAAGGGAGGGAGGAGGAAAGAAAGAGAAAGGAAGGAAGGAAGGAGCAGGAAGGGAGGGAGGGAGGGAAGGAAAGAGAAGGGAAAGGTCGAAGGAAGGAAGAAGGGAGCAAGGGAGGGAGGAGGAAAGAAAGAAGAGAAAGGAAGGAAGGAAGGTAGGAAGGAGCAGGAAGGGAGGGAGGGAGGGAAGGAAAGAGAAGGGAAAGGTCGAAGGAAGGAAGAAGGGAGCAAGGGAGGGAGGAGGAAAGAAAGAGAAGAGAAAGGAAGATGAAAGGAAAGAAGGAAGAATGGAGGGAGGGAGGAAGAAAGGGAGGGAGGGAAGGAAAGAGAAGAGAAAAGAAGATGGAAGGAAGAAGGGAATAAGGGAGGAATGCAGGGAGGGAAGGGAAGATGGAAGGAAGGAAGGAAGGAAGGAAGGAAGGAAGGAAGGAAGGAAGGAAGTGGGGCCTAGTGGGAGAAGAGGGAAGAGGGGAGGAAGGGTAGAGCAAGGACCGAAGTAGGGAGGGGGGATTTTGCTCTCCCCCACCCCTCGGGGCCCAAGAAGGGCTGCAGCAGCTCCGGAGAGACGGTGGGAGGGCGGGGAGTAGCAACTCAGGGGCATTTCCTCTCTACACACTGTTTCCCCCCCTCTTCGTACTCCTGCTTGGAGATCCACATCTGTTGGAAGGTCCCCTGGAAGAGGAAACACAGGGTGAGAGGCCCCCTCTCCAGCCCACCCAAACCACCCCCAGCCCCAGCCCAGCTTCCCTCAGGTCACACCTGCGCTTGGGCAGGGTTGGGCTAGATGACCTACAAGGTCCCTTCCAACTCTTTATTTTTATTTTTTATTTTATTTAAAAATCAAACTTACAAATCTCTATCGACATTAACAGCCTTGTTAATAGCTAGGTCTCCTTTTAAACCCCAAAATCAATTCTTATTTCTATCTTCCACCCATTTATACCACCTATCCCAAATCGGGGTTGGACTAGATGACCTACAAGGTCCCTTCCAACTCTTTATCTTTTATTTTATTTTTTAAAAAACAACAAATCTCTATTGACATTAACAGCCTTGTTAATAGCTAGATCTCCGTTTATATCCAAACATCAATCCTTATTTCTATCTTCCACCCATTTATATCACCTATCCCAAATCAGGGTTGGACTAGATGACCTATAAGGTCCCTTCCAACTCTTTATTATTATTATTTTTAAACAAAATTACAAATCTCTATTGACATTAACAGCGTTGTTAATACCTAGGTCTCCTTTTCTACCTAAACATCAACTCTTATTTCTACCTTCCACTGATTTGTTCCACCTATCCCAAATCGGGGTTGGACTAGATGACCTATAAGGTCCCTTCCAACTCTTTATTATTATTATTTTTAAACAAAATTACAAATCTCTATTGACATTAACAGCGTTGTTAATACCTAGGTCTCCTTTTCTATCTAAACATCAATTCTTATTTCTATCTTCAACCCCTTGGTACCACCTATCCCAAATCGGGGTTGGGCTAGATGACCTATAAGATCCCTTCCAACTCTTTATTTTTATTTTTTATTTTATTTAAAAATCAAAATTACAAATCTCTATTGTCATTAACAGCCTTGTTAATACCTAGATCTCCTTTTATACCCAAAACATCAATTCTTATTTCTACCTTCCACCCATTTGTACCACCTATCCCAAGTCGGGGTTGGGCTAGATGACCTACAAGGTCCCTTCCAACTCTATATTTTTATTTTTTTATTTTATTTAAAAACAAAAACAAAACTACAAATCTCTATTGAAATTAACAGCCTTATTAATAGCTAGATCTCCTTTTTTACCTAAACATCAACTCTTATTTCTATCTTCCACCCATTTGTACCACCTATCCCAAATCGGGGTTGGACTAGATGACCTATAAGGTCCCTTCCAACTCTTTATTTATTTTATTTCTTAAAAAACAAAACTACACATCTCTATTAACATTAACAGCCTTGTTAATAGCTAGATCTCCTTTTATACCCAAACATCAGTTCTTATTTCCATCTTCCACCCATTTATATCACCTATCCCAAATTGGGGTTGGGCTAGATGACCTATAAGGTCCCTTCCAACTCTTTATTTTTTATTTTATTAAAAAAAACAAAACTACACATCTCTATTGACATTAACAGCCTTGTTAATATCTAGATCTCCTTTTATACCTAAACATATTTCTACTTTACACCCATTTCTACCACCTATCCCAAATCGGGGTTGGACTAGATGACCTTCAAGGTCCCTTCCAACTCTTTATTATTATTATTTTTAAACAAAACTACACATCTCTATTGACATTAACAGCCTTGTTAATACCTAGATCTCCTTTTATACCTAAACATCAATTCTTATTTCTACCTTCCACCCATTTCTACCACCTATCCCAGATCGGGGTTGGACTAGATGACCTACAAGGTCCCTTCCAACTCTTTATTTTTATTTTTTATTATATTTAAAAACAAAAACAAAACTACACATCCCTAGTGACATTAACAGCCTTGTTAATAGCTAGATCTCCTTTCATACCCAAACATCAACTCTTATTTCTATCTTCCACCTATTTGTTCCACCTATCCCAAATCGGGGTTGGGCTAGATGACCTACAAGGTCCCTTAACCACTCTTAATCTGGGAAGTAAGTAAGGAAGGAAGGATAAGCTTTCCTCCAGACCCCCCAACTCCTTGCAGGCAACCCGCTCCCCACATACACACCCACTCCTTCCCTCCCGGGTCCCCCTCCCTCGATTTAAACCCACCCCTGCCCCCCCCCACCCCAAAAGTTACTCACTAGAGAAGCGAGGATGGAGCCCCCGATCCAAGGGCTGAACCGCCGTTCCATGGTGCTGTTGCTGGCAATCAGCTTTAGCCGCATGCTCTGTGGCCCAGGGGCAAGAAGAGGACAAAGTTTAACAGGTAATTAAAGTAGTCGGGAGGGACCCTGGAGGTCATCCAGTCCAACCCCACCACCACCACCAGCCTCTTCCCAAGCAGGGAGAGAGACCCGACCCCATTTCTGACAAAATGGCAGTCCGGGGTCTCTTCCTTGAAAAACTTCCAGGGATGAAGCTCCTACAATTTCTGAATAACAGAACAATAAGAGAGCTGGGAGGGACCCTGGAGGTCATCCAGTCCAACCCCATACAGCAGAGAATAATGGAAGAGAATAGAATGTAAAAGAGAACAGAATAGAAATAAGGATAGAATAGAATACAAAATAGAATAGGATGAGATAAAGAGATAACAGATAATCAGAATTGGAAGGGATCCTGGAGGTCATCCAGTCCAACCCCCACCACCACCAGCGTCTTCCCAAGCAGGGAGAGAGACCCAACCCCATTTCTGACAAAATGGCAGTCCGGGGTCTCTTCCTTGAAAAACTTCCAGGGATGAAGCTCCCACAATTTCTGAATAACAGAACAATAAGAAAGCTGGGCAGGACCCTGGAGGTCATCCAGTCCAACCCCATATAGCATAGAATAATGGCAGAGCACAGAATGTAGAAGAGAACACAATGGAAATAAGGATATAATAGAATAGAATACAAAATAGAATAGGTTGTGATAAGGAGATAACAGATAATCAGAGTTGGAAGGGACCCTGGAGGTCATCCAGTCCAACCCCCCACCACCACCAGCGTCTTCCCAAGCAGGGAGAGAGACCCGACCCCATTTCTAACAAAATGGCAGTCCGGGGTCTCTTCCTTGAAAAGCTTCCAGGGATGAAGCTCCCACAATTTCTGAATAACAGAATAATAAGAGAGCTGGGAGGGACTCTGGAGGTCATCCAGTCCAACCCCATATAGCATAGAATAATGGCAGAGCATAGAATGTAGAATAAAACAGAATGTCAAGGGACACTGGAAATCATCTAGTCCAACCCCTCTCCCACCCAAACAAGAAGACCCTACTTGGGCAGTGGGGGGACATTGTCAAGCGACATTGGAGGTCATCTAGTCCAACCCCCCCACCCTGCCCAAGCAGGAAGACCTTACTTGGGCGGGGGGGTTGTTGGACTAGATGACCTCCAAGATCCCTTCCAGCCCTATTCTGGTTTGATGGAGTGATATTGGGTTGACCCAGCAGCCTTTAGTGTGGAAAGAGGAGGAGAGAAACTCCAAACTGCCGTCTGTCAGGGGACATTGGAGGTCATCTAGTCCAACCCTCCTGCCTAAGCAGGAAGACCCTACTTGGGTGGGAGGGACATTTTCAAGGGACATTTGAGGTCATCTAGTCCAACCCCCCCCCACCCAAGCAAGAAGACCCTACTTGGGCAGGGAGGGGATCTTGTCAAGGGACATCTAAGGTCATCTAGTCCAACCCCCCCTCCCAAGCAGGAAGACCCTACTTGGGGGGGGGGGATTGTCAAGGGACACTGGAAATCATCTAGTCCAACCCCTCCTCCCACCCAAACAAGAAGACCCTACTTGGGCAGGGGGGGGGACATTGTCAAGCAACATTGGAGGTCATCTAGTCCAACCCCCCCCACCCTGCCCAAGCAGGAAGACCTTACTTGGGCGGGGGGGGTTGGACTAGATGACCTCCAAGATCCCTTCCAGCCCTATTCTGGTTTGATGGAGTGATATTGGGTTGACCCAGCAGCCTTTAGTGTGGAAAGAGGAGGAGAGAAACTCCAAACTGCCGTCTGTCAGGGGACATTGGAGGTCATCTAGTCCAACCCCCCTGCCTAACCAAGAAGATCCTACTTGGACAGGGGGGGACATTGTCAAGGGACACTGGAAGTCATCTAGTCCAACTCCTCCCTCCCCAAGCAGGAAGACTCTACTTGGGCGGAGGGGAATATTGTCAAGGGACACTGGAGGTCATCTAGTCCAACCCCACCCCTCCCTAAGCAGGAAGACCCTACTTGGGCAGGGGGAGGACATTGTCAAGGGACACTGGAGGTCATTTAGTCCAACCCCACCCCTCCCCAAGCAGGAAGACCCTACTTGGGCGGAGGGGAACATTGTCAAGGGACATTGGAGGTCATCTAGTCCAACCCCCCCCCGCCCAAGCAAGAAGACCCTACTTGGGCAGGGGGAGGACATTGTCAAGGGACATTGGAGGTCATCTAGTCCAATCCCCCCCTGCCCATGCAAGAAGACCCTACTTGGGTGGGGGGGACATTGTCAAGGGACACTGGAGGTCATATAGTCCAACCCCCCCCTGCCCAAGCAGGAAGACCCTACTTGGGTGGGGGGGACATTGTCAAGGGACACTGGAGGTCATCTAGTCCAAACCCCCCCCCCCCGCCCAAGCAAGAAGACCCTACTTGGGCAGGGGGAGGACATTGTCAAGGGACACTGGAGGTCATCTAGTCCAACCCCCCACCCTGCCCATGCAAGAAGACCCTACTTGGGCAGGGGGGGACATTTTCAAGGGACAAGACCCTACTTAGGTGGGGGGGGGGTTGTGCTAGATGGCCTCCAAGGCCCCTTCCAGCCCTATTCCGATTTGATGGATTGGTTGGTGGATTGATGGGTATTCAAAGGGAGGTTTAGCCCTCGGGGGACTCCTCCCCCCCCTCTTTTGCCCCCTCTCCCCCCCCCCCGGGGAGGGGCTGGGGGGGGCGTCTCTCACCGGCGGGGTCTTCTGCGAGAGTTCCCGGTTGAGGCGGTCGGTGAAGCCCTGCAGGAGGGTGTTGCCGCCCGTCACGATGACGCTGCCGTAGAGACCCTGCGGAATTGGGGGAGGGGGTGGGCGTGTCAAATGGGGAGGGGGAGGGGAGGGGAGGGGCGTGAGGCCGGAGAGCTGAGCCTCTTTTCTCCACTCGGCCCTCCTTCCTCCCTCCCTCTTTTGTCCTTCCTTCCTTCCTTCCTTCCTTCCTTCCTTCCTCCATTCCTCTTTCCCTTCCTTCCTTCTGTGCCCTTCTTTCCTCCCTCCCTCCCTATTCGTCCATTCATTCATTCATTCATTCATTCATTCATTCATT
>CM042840.1:148409777-148413957 GCA_023653725.1 Bungarus multicinctus
TAGATAGAGGTTGGTCGGTAGAGAGATAGCTTGATAGATAGAAATTATAGAAAGATAGATTGCAGATGATAGATAGATTTTTTGTGAGTTTTTTTTTTTTTTTTTTTTTTTTTAGCTAAGATAGATAGATAGATAGATAGATGATAGATAGATCGGTGGTAGGTAGGTAGATATAGATAGATGTAGATAGATAATATAGAAAGATAGATGCGAGATTGATAAATAGTAGTAGATAGAATAGATTAGGTAGATAGATAGTCGATAGATAGATAGATAGTAGGTAGGGCAGATACATAGATGCGAGATAGGTCAATTATAGAAAGATAAATGATAGATAGAGAGATAGTAGATAGATGTAGATAGAGCGGTGGTAGGTAGGTAGATACTAGTAGATGCTGATAATACTTATAGAAAGATGTGCTTAGACTAGATCGATAGAATAGATAGATAGATAGATAGATAATTAGATAGATAGTAGGTAGGTTAGAACATAGATAGTGCTAGATAGGTAAATATAGAAAGAAAAGTAGATAGTCGATAGTAGTAGATAGCTAGATAGATAGTGGTAGGTAGGTAGGTTAGATACAGAGATAAATGCTAGATAGATAATTATAGAAAGAAGATGCTAGATTGATAGAAGATAGAGATAGATCAGATAGATAGATAGATAGAGAGATAGTAATAGATAGTTAGTAGTCGATCCATAGTATATGAAGATAGACATTACTGAAAGGAAGATGCTAGATAGATAGATAGATAGTAGATGTAGATAGATAGATAGATAGATAGATAGTAGGTAGTAGGATAACATAGATAGATGCTAGAGAGGTAATTATTAGAAAGATAGAGATAGTAGCTAGCTAGAGATAGATAGATAGATAAGATAGATAGATGGTAGGTAGGTAGTACAAGATAGAGCTGATAGATAATTTATAGAAAGATAGATGATAATGGATAGATAGATAGATAGATAGAATAGATAGATCGATAGATAGATAGCTAGATAGATAATAGTAGGTAGGTAGATCCATAGATAGATGCTAGATAGGTAAATAGAAAGATAGATGATAGAGTAGATAAGATGCTAGATAGATAGGCTAGATAGATAGATAGTAGTAGATAGAGGTAGGTAGGTAGATAAAGAGCAGATGATAGATAGATAATTATCAGAAAGATAGATGCTAGATTGATAGTAGTAGATGTAGGATAGATATAGCGATGATAGTAGATAGATAGATAGTAGGTAAGTAGGTAGGCTCGATACATAGATAGATGCTAGATAGATAGATAAATTATAGAAAATAAGATGCTAGATGATAGATACCACATGATAGCTAGCCAATAGATGATAGATAGATAGGTAGATAGATAGATAGATGCTAGATCGATAGTAGGTAGGTAGAACATGATAGATGCTTAGATAGATCATGATAGAAAGAGAGAAGATAGATGCAGAAGTATAGATAGATAGAATAGATAAGATAGATAGCTAGATAGTCGGTAGGTAGAGACATAATAGCTGCTAGATAGGTAAGCTTATAGAAAGATAAATGATAGATAGATGATAGATATAGGATGGTAGATCGATAGATAGATAGAGAGTGGTAGGTAGGTAGAACAAGATAGATGCTAGATAGATAATGATGAAAGGATAGATGCAGATTGATAGCTAGATAGATGATAGCTAGATAGATAGATAGAGAGATAGGATAGAAGATAGGATAGATAGATAGAGATAGATAGTGGTAGGTAGATACATAGTCGATGGCCTGATAGGTAATTATAGAAAGATACAGGATAGATAGATAAATAGATAGATAGATAGATTAGAGAGATAGATAGAAGATAGATAGGAGGGAGGTAGGTAGATATCCTAGATAGATGCTCGAGACATTATAGAAAGATAGATGTAGATGATAGATAGTAAGATAGATAGATAGATAGGATAGATAGATAGATAGATAGATAGATACGATCAGTAGGGAGGTGAGCCAATACAGAGATAATGCTAGATAGGTTGGTTATTATTCTGAAAATTCGATGATAGAGAGATAGATAGCATAGATAGGATAGAAGAGAGATAGTAGCTAGATGGTAGGTAGGTTAGATACACGAGAGATGCTAGATAGATAATTTTAGAAAGCCTTAACAAAAAGGGGGGATGCTAGATTGATAGATAGATAATGATAGAAGATAGATACGATATAGATAGATAGAGAGGATGATAGCATATAGACCCTATGTAGGTAGTAGGGTAGGTAGTATCTAGATGAGGATAGCATAGTAATATAGAAAGATAGATTGCTAGATTGAGTTGAAGAGAGATAGCTAGCTAGATAGATAGCGAGGATAGATAGATGTAGATAGTAGATAGATACGATAGACATAGATAGATAGTAGGTAGGTAGGACATATGATAGATCTCGCTTGATAATAGAGAACGATAGATGCAGATAGATAGATAGAATAGATCGATAGATAAGATAAGTAGAGGTAGGTAGATCCAGAGTAGCTGCTAGAGGTAATTTATGAAAATAAAGGCAGATGATAGATAGATAGATAGATAGATAGATAGATAGCATAGAGGTAGGTAGGTAGATACTAGATAAGATGCTAGATAGAGAATTAAGAAAGGATCATGAAGATTGATAGGGATAGATAGATGAGAGATAGATAGATAGATAGATGATAGATAGATAGATAGATGAGATAGAAGATAGAGAGAGATCGTAGGTTAGGTAGACATAGTCAGATAGAGCTAGATAGGTAATATAAGAAAGATAAATGACTAGATTGATAGAAGATAGATAGTAGATAGATAGATAGATAGTGATAGATAGCCGTGGTAGGTAGAGGTAGATACAATAGATGATGCTAGTAGATAGATAATGAAGAAAGATAAGATGCTAGATGAGATAATGATAGATAGATAGATAGATAGGATCGATAGATAGATAGCTAGATCGATAGTCGATACTAGATAGATAGTATGCAGGTAGACACATAGCTGCTCGCTAGTATTATGAGAAAGTACAAGATAGATAGATAGATACGATAGTAGATAGATAGATAGCAGATCGATAGGTGGTAGGTAGGCTAGCTAAATAGATATGCTGATAGAGATTATAGAAAGATAGAGCTAGATAGATCATAGATAGTAGAGAGATAGATAGATTTAGATAGATAGATTCGATAGATGGTAGGTAGGTAGTACATCGATCGATGCTAGATAGAACTCAGAAAGATAGATGATAGATGATCGATAGTAGATGCTAGAAGATAATAGATAGACTAGATAGATAGATAGCTAGCTAGTAGCTCGTTAGATAGTAGGTAAGTAGGTGGTAGATAATAGCTAGTGATAGGCTAGATAGATAAATTTATCGAAAGATAGTGCTAGATTGATAGCTAGATGATAGATAGATGATTGATAATAGATAGCGAGCTAGATAGCTAGCTCGATAGATCGATAGTAGGAGGTAGATACTAGGATAGATGATCGATAGTAAACTTATCGAAATGATAGATGATAGAAGATCAGAAGGATAGCTAGATAGATAGCTAGAGAGATATTGGTAGGTAGCTACATAGATAGATCTCGTTAGGTAATTATAGCAAGGATAACTGATGATAGATAGGCTGATAGCTCATAGATAGCTAGCTATATAGATAGATAGATAGATGGTAGGTAGGTTCGATTACCATAGATAGAAGGCTCGACTAGATAATTATAGAAAGAAAGATAGATGCTAGATTGAGGAGATAGATAGATGATAGTAGATAGATCGATAGTAGATAGATAGCTAGATAGATAATAGATAGAGATAGTACGTAGGTAGGTAGATACATAGATAGATGCTAGATAGGTAATATCGAAAGATAATGAGCTGATTGATAGTAGTAATTATAGAAAGATTAGATGTAGATGATTAAATAGATAGATAGATAGCTATAGATAGATGATAGATAGATAGATAGATGATGATAGATAGATAGATAGTAGCGCCTCGGTAGCTAATAGATGGTAGATAGGTTCATTATAGGAAAGAAAATGATCGATAGATAGATAGATAGATAGATAGATAGATTGATAGAGAGATAGGTGGTAGGTGCGTAGAACACCCACATAGATAGAGGCTAGATAGTAAAGTATAGAAAGAAGATGCTAGCAGAGAGATGA
>CM042840.1:148414457-148439076 GCA_023653725.1 Bungarus multicinctus
AGAGAGAAAGAGGAGAGTGAGAGGGAACGAGAGAGAGGGAGAGAAAGATTGGAAGAGAGAGAGGAAGAAATAGAGAGGAGGGTGAGGAGGAGGGAGGGAGAGAGAGAGACAATAGGAGAGAGAGAAAAGAGAGAGGAGGAGAAAGGAGAGAAAGAGAGAGAGAGAGAGAGAAATAGAGAGAGAGAGAGAAATAGGAGAGAGAGAAAGAGAGTAGCGAGAGAGATGAGAGAGGAGGGAGAAGAGAGGACGCGAGTGCGAGAGAGAGAGAGGGAGAGATGAGACCTCCAGATTGCTAAAAAAGTAAAATATTTCGGGATTCCGTGACCGGCAAGAAGGGCGACAATTTAAAAGAAGAGGATGAGGATGATTTTGTGGTTGTTGTTCTTGTTGTCCTTGTTATGGTTGAGCATCAGAGCGTATTATCGTTGTTCTTCTTCTTCATCTTATTATTATTATTGGTATTATTGATATTAATATTGATATTAATATTAATATTTTTATTTTCATTATTTTGTTATTGTTCTTGTTATTTTGTTGTTTTTAATATTTTGTTATTCTTATTTTATTTGATTTTGTTTTTATGATTTTGTTATGTTATTATAGGTATTATTTATTTTTATTTTTATTGTTTCATTTTTGTTAGTGTTATTGCTGTTATTCTTATTACTATTGTTATTATTGTTATTCTTATTGTTACTATTATTATTATTAGTAGTAGTAGTATTACTATTATTAGTAGTAGTAGTATTACTATTGTTATTAGTATTAGTAGTATTAGTATTATTATTATTACTATTGTTATTATTACTATTGTTATTAGCATTAGTAGTATTAGGATTACTATTATTATTTCTATTACTATTGTTAGTAGTATTAGTAGTATTAGGATTACTATTATTATTATTAGTATTAGGATTACTATTATTATTTCTATTACTATTGTTATTAGTAGTATTAGTAGTATTAGGATTACTATTATTATTAGTAGTATTAGGATTACTATTATTATTTCTATTACTATTGTTATTAGTAGTATTAGTAGTATTAGGATTACTATTATTATTAGTATTAGTAGTATTAGGATTACTATTATTATTTCTATTACTATTGTTATTAGTAATAGTAGTATTAGGATTACTATTATTAGTATTAGTAGTATTAGGATTACTATTATTTCTATTACTATTGTTATTAGTAGTATTAGTAGTATTAGTATTATTATTAGTATTAGTAGTCTTAGGATTACTATTACTATTACTGGTATTATTACTATTACTATGATTACTATTACTATTTACTATTATTACTATTACTATTGTTATTACTATTACTATTGTTATGATTATGATTAATATGATTAATGATAATAATTTTTATTTATTTTTATTATTTTGTTATTGTTACTGTTGTTACTGTTATCATCATCATCATCATCATCATTATTATTTTTATCTGCAGTGACAGTAAAGTAAACTATTACAAGCTGAATAAAAGGAGGGGGGGGGGTCGTTTGGGGTGTTTTTTTTTGGGGGGGGGGGGGGCGGTTTGAAGCTCCCGAGTGGCCTCTCAGCCAGTCCTTAAGTGAGCCTCCTCCTCTTCCTCTTCCTCTTCCTCCTCTTCTTCCTCGTCCTCCTCCTCCTCCTGCAGGACGCCAGGAAAGCATGCGGCGATTCCACGCTGACCCAGGTGAGGCAGGTAGTACTCCTGCGGGGGGGGGGGGAGGGAGGTGGTAGAGATGGCCTTTGGGTGCCCCCCCCCCTCGGGCTCAAACCCCCCCCCCCCCCCACACCGCTGACCCCCTCCCTTTCCCTCTTTGCTCAAGATCACCGCCGGCCTCGATCCGGTGGGCCGGATCCAGATGAGGACGAGGAGGACGCTGCGGGGCCACCTGGCCAAAATCTACGCCATGCACTGGGGGACGGACTCCAGGTGAGAGCGCCCCAGAGGGCGGGAGCCCCTCCCTCCAAACTCCCCACCCCCACCCCGCCCCCCACCCCAAATGGGGGAAAGGGGGGGTCCCCATCTCGGCCCCCGAAGGATCGAGGCAGGGAGCCAGATTGCGGGGGGGGGGGGGAGCGGTAGGTTAGATTGAAAAAGAGTTGGGAGGGACCTTGGAGGTCATCTAGTCCAACCCCCCCCCCCCCCTTCTCAAGCAAGAAATAGATGAGATGAGATTAACAGAGTTGGGAGGGATCTTGGGGGGGTCATCTAGTCCAACCCCCCCCCCCTTCTCAAGCAAGAAATAGATGAGGCGAGATTAACGGAGTTGGAAGGGACCTTGGGGGTCATCTAGTCCAACCCCCTGCTCAAGCAAGAATAGATGAGGTGAGATTAACAGAGTTGGGAGGGACCTTGGGGGTCATCTAGTCCAACCCCCCTTCTCAGGCAAGAATAGATGAGATGAGATTAACGGAGTTGGAAGGGACCTTGGGGGTCATCTAGTCCAACCCCCTGCTCAAGCAAGAATAGATGAGGTGAGATTAACAGAGTTGGGAGGGACCTTGGGGGTCATCTAGTCCAACCCCCTTCTCAAGCAAGAATAGATGAGATGAGATTAACCGAGTTGGGAGGGACCTTGGGGGTCATCTAGTCCAACCCCACCTTCTCAAGCAAGAATAGATGAGGTGAGATTAACAGAGTTGGGAGGGACCTTGGGGGTCATCTAGTCCAACCCCCTGCCCAAGCAAGAATAGATGAGGTGAGATTAACAGAGTTGGGAGGGACCTTGGGGGTCATATAGTCCAACCCCCCTTCTCAGGCAAGAATAGATGAGATGAGATTAACAGAGTTGGGAGGGACCTTGGGGGTCATCTAGTCCAACCCCACCTTCTCAAGCAAGAATAGATGAGGTGAGATTAACAGAGTTGGGAGGGACCTTGGGGGTCATCTAGTCCAACCCCACCTTCTCAAGCAAGAATAGATGAGATGAGATTAACAGAGTTGGGAGGGACCTTGGGGGTCATATAGTCCAACCCCCCTTCTCAGGCAAGAATAGATGAGATGAGATTAACAGAGTTGGGAGGGACCTTGGGGGTCATCTAGTCCAACCCCACCTTCTCAAGCAAGAATAGATGAGGTGAGATTAACAGAGTTGGGAGGGACCTTGGGGGTCATCTAGTCCAACCCCCTGCCCAAGCAAGAATAGATGAGGTGAGATTAACAGAGTTGGGAGGGACCTTGGGGGTCATATAGTCCAACCCCACCTTCTCAAGCAAGAATAGATGAGGTGAGATTAACAGAGTTGGGAGGGACCTTGGGGGTCATCTAGTCCAACCTCCTGCCCAAGCAAGAATAGATGAGGTGAGATTAACAGAGTTGGGAGGGACCTTGGTGGTCATCTAGTCCAACCCCGCTTCTCAAGCAAGAATAGATGAGATGAGATTAACAGAGCTGGGAGGGACCCTGGAGGTCATCTAGTCCAATCCTCCCCCTGCTCCCAGATGAGATGAGATGAACAGAGTTGGGGGAGGGACCCTGGAGGTCATCTAGTCCAATCCTCCCCCTGCTCCCAGATGAGATGAGATGAACAGAGTTGGGGGAGGGACCCTGGAGGTCATCTAGACCAACCCCACCCCTGCTCTGTTTCCCCCCCCAGGCTTTTGGTCAGCGCCTCTCAAGACGGCAAGTTGATCATCTGGGACAGTTACACCACCAACAAGGTGAGTTAGGGCGGACGGGCCCCCGGAGGGATGCCTCCTCCTCCTCCTCCTCTCCCCCTTTACTCAACGCCCCTCCTCTCCTCTCCTCCCAGGTCCACGCCATTCCTCTGAGGTCCTCGTGGGTGATGACCTGCGCCTACGCGCCATCGGGAAACTACGTGGCCTGCGGCGGGCTGGACAATATTTGCTCCATCTACAGCTTGAAAACCCGCGAGGGCAATGTCCGCGTCAGCCGCGAGCTGCCAGGGCACACGGGTGAGAGAGGACGGAGGAAGGAGGAGGAGGAGGAGGAGGAGGAAGGCCCCCCCCCAGGCCTCCTCTGCCCCCTCCCCTCCGCCCTCTCTGACGAAAAACTCCTCTTCCACCTCCTCCTCCTCCTCCTCCTCTTCCTCTTCCTCTTCCTCCTCCTCCAGGGTATCTCTCCTGCTGCCGCTTCCTGACCGATAACCAGATCATCACCAGTTCGGGAGACACAACCTGGTGAGTGGCTGGAAATTGGGAGCCAAGGGGGTGCCGAGCCAAGGGCCTCCCCCCTCCCCATTACACCACCACCCCCCTCAAAAAGAGGAGGGGAGGAGAACGGGGAGGGGTGGAGTATTGATCGGTATCAGTCGCTCGCTTGTTAAGCTGAGGTTTGGAAAGACCCCCCCCCCTCTCCGCCCCTGGAAGTGGGACAGCGATAGCCAGAGCCCTTCGGCTTCTATAAATCAATCAATAAACTTTAAATAAATAAATAAAGTAAGTAAATAAATAAATTAAGTAGATAAATAAATAAGTAAGCAAGTAATAAATAAATAAACTAAGTAAGTAAGCAAGTAAGTAAATAAATTAAGTAGGTAAGTAAGTAAGCAAGCAAGTAAGTAAATAAATTAAGTAGGTAAGTAAGTAAGCAAGTAAGTAAATAAATTAAGTAGGTAAGTAAGTAAGCAAGTAAGTAACTAAATAAATTAAGTAGGTAAGTATATAAGTAAATCAATAAATTAAGTAGGTAGGTAAGTAAGCTAGTAAGTAACTAAATTAAGTAAGTAGGTAAGTAAGTAAGTAAGTCAATTAAATAAGTAAGCAAGTAAATCAATAAATTAAGTAAGTAGGTAAGTAAGTAAGCTAGTAAGTAACTAAATTAAGTAAGTAGGTAAATATATAAGTAAATCAATAAATTAAGTAGGTAAGTAAGCTAGTAAGTAACTAAATTAAGTAGGTAAGTAAGTAAGTAAATCAATAAAGTAAGTAGGTAAGTAAGCAAGTAAATAAATTAAGTAGGTAAGTAAAGTAAGTAAATCAATAAATTAAATAAATAGGTAAGTAAGCAAGCAAGTAAATCAATAAATTAAGTAAGTAGATGAGTAAGTAAGCAATTAAGTAACTAAAATAAGTAAGTAAGCAAGTAAATCAATAAATTAAGTAAGTAGGTAAGTAAGTAAATAAATCAAATTAAGTAAGTAGGTAAGTAAGTAAGCAAGTAAATCAATAAATTAAGTAAGTAGGTAAGTAAATAAATCAATAAATTAAGTAAGTAATTAAAGTAAGTAAGCAAGTAAATGAATAAGTGAGCGAGTAAATAATAGGGGTCTGCCTACCTGCCTTGACTGGCTCCCCCCCCCCGTTTCCTGCTCCCCCCGCCAGCGCCCTGTGGGACATCGAGACGGGCCAGCAAACCACCAACTTCACGGGCCACAGCGGGGACGTCATGTCCCTCTCGCTGTCCCCCGACATGCGCTGCTTCATCTCGGGCGCCTGCGACGCATCGGTCAAGCTGTGGGACGTGCGGGACAGCATGTGCCGGCAGACCTTCACCGGACACGAATCCGACATCAACGCCGTCTGCGTGAGTGCGGGGTTGGAGTTTGGGGGGGGGGTGGAGGAAGGAAGGGAGAGGGAGAATTGGGGGTGGGGGTGGGGGTTGTAGGAGACCGGATTCCGAAGACCATGTTTGAGAGGCAGGTGGAACTTGAACCCGGGGCGTTCGTTCTCGGAGCGAAACGAAGCTTTCAACGTAGAGGAAAGCCAAGTCTTCCACTCAGGCAAGAAAAGCCAAAATTGCACACACCATAAAGACTGGCTTACTAGCAGTCACTGTCAGAGGGGTCTGGGAGTCTTAGTAGAACCAGCTAGCTAGGAGCTAGTAGTGTGCGATGGCAACCACTACTATGTGCATTAACAGAGGGATACAATCCAGATCAAGGGATATATCTTGCAGAGGCTTACTAGTAGTAATTGTCAGAGGGATCTGGGAGTACAACCAACTACCTAGGAGCTAGTAGTGTGTGGTGGCAGCCATTATTATGTGCATTAACAGAGGGATACAATCCAGATCAAGGGATGCATCCTGCAGAGAGGAGAGGGAGAATGGGGGGAGGAGACCGGACTCCAAAGACCATGTTTGAGAGGCAGGTGGAACTTGAACCCGGGGCCTTCTCGGAACGAAACGAAGCTTTCAACGTAGAGGAAAGCCAAGTCTTCCACTCAGGCAAGAAAAGCCAAAATTGCACACACCATAATGACTGGCTTACTAGCAGTCACTGTCAGAGGGACCTGGGAGGCTTAGTGGACAACCAGCTATCGAGGAGCTAGTAGTGTGCGGTGGCACCCACTACTACGTGCATTAACAGAGGGATACAATCCAGATCAAGGGATGCATCCTGCAGACAGGAGAGGGAGAATGGGGGGAGGAGGGTTTGTAGGAGACCGGACTCTGAAGACCATGTTTGAGAGGCAGGTGGAACTCGAACCCTGGGCCCTCTAGATGACCTCCAAGGTCCCTTCCAAGTCTGTTATCTTGTGAGATACTGGTCTGACTCATGGCAACCCTCTAGGCCAGAGTTTCTCAATCTCGGCCACTACTAGACCCGAACAACGAACAACCAGGGCAACAATGTAGAGTTGAAAGTAGCTACTTTGTCGTTTTGTGCCTGTAGTACAGGAATCTTCCAGGGATGCAGTTTTGGTCTCTTGGGAGAAAAAAAACTAGATGAGACTCAGTGGCATTGTTCATGAAAATCAGATTAAATTCAGATGAACAGAGTTGGAAAGGACCTTGGAGGTCATCTAGTCCAACCCCCCTCTGCCCTCAAATATTGGAAGGCGGCTCTCCTGTCTCCCCTGGACCTTCTGCTCCTTAAAATCAGATGCAAGTCAGATGAACAGAGTGTCAGACTTTGTCCTCAGCTGTTTATGTAAATGAGCACTTGCTCATTCCCCGTTCGGTCTCAATGCTCTGCAACGGCCATTTTGAGGCGGGGGTAGGACTTCCAATTCCCAGAATCCCTTAGTTGTCTCCTCTCTTCTCTTCCCCTCCCCCCTCTCCAGTTCTTCCCCAACGGGAACGCCTTCACCACGGGTTCCGACGACGCCACCTGCCGCCTCTTCGATCTGCGGGCCGACCAGGAGCTGATGCTCTACTCGCACGACAACATCATTTGCGGCATCACCTCCGTCGCCTTCTCCCGCAGTGGCCGCCTCCTGCTGGCCGGCTACGACGACTTTAACTGCAACATTTGGGACTCCATGAAGGGTGACCGGGCAGGTGAGCGGCCGGCCGGAGAGCCTCCTCCCTTCCTCCTCGGCCTCTGCCTGCTTCTTGTGGCACCCCCTCCCTCTCTAAACCTCGCTCGCTACTCCGTTGGGAGAAGCTTGGAGCTCTACCCAACGGAGTTGAGGTTGAGGACAGGGGTTGGCAACCTGGGATGATCCAAAGGGGCGTGGCACAAAGGCAACCCGGTCACGTAAACAAGGAGAGTCCCTTTAGTATCTGCCCACTTTGCCCCCACCCCCACCCCCCCAAATGTCCAGGTTATATCTTCGGGCTGGAAATGCCTTCGAGTGTAGAAAATTCCATCCAAAACAAGGTCAACACAAACGGTAACTTCAAGTCCAAATAAACCAGGTTGCAGTATTTAACTGGACAGGGCGGGAGAAGGAATTGCTGGTTTGAAAACAACCACAGTTGGGAAGACGCCGAGAACACAAATAAGCCTCGCCAATAACCGATAACTCACAGTTTGCTCCCTGTGTGCAGCTGCCCTCTTTTATACACTCTGTTCCCAGGGAATCGGGACCTTTTCCTCCCCCGTAAGCGAGCTAACCCCCGTTGCTCCCTTCTCCGTTGCTCCCTGCGTGCCCTCGGATGAAGAGGGGGGTGGGCCTCTGAATTCCCTCGTTTTACCTCTCCCCTGCTCTCCCCTCCCTCCAGTTTCTTCCACAGCCAGCGGAGCCACTCTCCCGCTTCCTGTCCGCTACTCGGCCTCTCCCCCCCATCCGAATCAGCTTCCGACGGGGGCATGACAGGTCCTAACCGGAAGCCCAACTCTGTTCAATTCGGAGAGCCGATCGGGAGTCCGCTTCCCTCACCGTAGAGTCTCCTCCTCGCGCGCTATCCTTTCTCCTCTACCGGTCCGAATCGAAAGCATCCAATGAATTGTGGAGCTGACTGCAAAAACCCGCCTCTTGCAGTTAAGAGCCGTGACGGTGAACCTGTGGCACGGAGAGCCATTGGGGTTGGCACGCGAGCCGCAGGCTGAACTTACTTCACTGTGCTTGCGCGCGAGTCCCAGCTGATTTTCGGCTGGTTTGAGGGCCTTTTTCGGCCTCCCAGGTGGCTTGAAAAAAAGCCCCTGCGGGATTTGCAGGCCGAAAAAAATAGGCCTGTTCCGTCACTTCCCGTTTTTGTGCCGCGGGGAAGGGTCCATCCTGGCCTGTCGGGGAAGCAGGCCAGGATGTCATGCCCCTGTAGGAATCAAATTTCACAGGAGTTTCCTAAATTCAGCTACTCGCTCATCGCACCACCTTGTGGTCAAGTACTGAATTTCAAAGGAGACTCCTAAATTCAGCGAGCCCTTGCAATGCCGCGCAAGGGTCAAGTAGTGAATTTCACCGGAGTCTCCTAAATTCATCTACGTGGCTTGCAACGCATCCAAGAGGCCAACCTGTGTATTGCACCAGCGCCTCCCAGGCCTTGTAACGCACCCAAGAGGCCAACCTGTGTACTGCACCAGCGTCTCCCAGACTTTGCAACGCACCCGAGAGGCCAACCTGTGTACTGCACCAGCGTCTCCCAGGCCTTGCAACGCACCCAAGAGGCCAACCTGTGTACATGCACCAGCGTCTCCCAGACCTTGCAACTCACCCTCTAGTGGGAATCAGCTAACAGGGAGATCCAGGCCCACCCCCTCTTCATCCTAGGGCAGGCAGGGAGGAACGGAGAAGGGAGCAACGGGGGTTGGCTGGCTTACGGGGGAGGAAAGGGCCCTGATTCCCTTCATTTTAAACACGGGGTTTAAAAAGGGAAGTTCCCCACGGCAAGTTGTTGGGAGCAAACCATGAGTTAGCTTCGTTTGTCGAGGCTTGTGCCGTCTTCCCAACGGTGTGTGTGTGTGTGTGTTTGCTGGGCCTTTCAAAGCCTGCAATTCCTTCTCCCACCCTGCCCAGTTCGTCGCTACCGCGTGTTTCGTTTGGACGTTTTAAGTTACAGTTTGCATTGACCTTCGTTTTCGACTTGAATTTCTTCCACTTCAAAGGACCGTTCTTGGGAAGAAGTTTATTTTCTCTCTCTCTCTCTCTTTCTCTCTCGCTCTGCTGCCGCTCCCTTGGGCTTCGTCGCTAAAGGAGTTCTCTCTTCTTTTACAGGGGTCCTCGCCGGTCACGACAACCGAGTCAGCTGCCTTGGCGTGACAGACGACGGCATGGCCGTAGCTACCGGCTCCTGGGACAGCTTCTTGAAAGTCTGGAATTGAACCCTGCCTTAGGGGTGGATGGAGAGGGGGGGTGGGTGGGGTGGGCTGGTGAGAGAAGGGCAGGAGCTCCCTCCCCCCCCTCCCCCAATCTGGCCTCTGCCTCCCCCACCCCCTCTGCTGTGGCCTTTGAGCCTCTCTGCCCCTCAGCTGGCTGCCCTCCCATTGCCCGTCCTCCCCTCCTCCTCCTCCTCCTCTGCTCCACTTCAAACGTTATTGTAGGCCTGACTTCCACCCGCCACGTTGACGGAAAGGGGGGGGGGGCGTGGGGGCAGGACGGGGGATGCCAGCAATGCTGCCAACCAATCAGGAGCCAAGGGTGGGGGGGGGTGGGGGTGCCTGTGTGCCAACCTCACAAATAAAAAGTATTGAGGGGTTATCAACCCAGCGCTGTGTGATTTCGTTGAGGGGAGCTGCAGGGCTGGGAGGGGAGGGGAGGGGGCAAGGAGCTGCTTCCGGGTGGCCTCCCCAGCATAGCCTAACATACTATATGTGTGAGTGTGGGGGGGGGGGGGTGAGGGGGCGTTTCTCCAATCTCGACCACTTTTAAAGATTGGTGGCCTTCCAACAGCCCAGAATGCCCTGGGATTCCTGCATTCCTTTCGATAGGTATCACCCATTGTGGCCCTTTTACTCTCTAGTCATCCCTTCCTCTGCAATCTCACTGTGGCCCTTTTACTTTCTAGTCATCCCTTCCTCTGCAATCTCACTGTGGCCCTTTTACTCTCTCGTCATCCCTTCCTCTGCAATCTCACTGTGGCCCTTTTACTCTCTTTATCATCCCTTCCTCTGCAGTCTCACTGTGGCCCTTTTTCCAAATTTACCAAGTTCGAAGCCCCCTGACTTAGAGTAACGGGGAGGGGTGTGCGTGCTTGGGGTGGGAGGGGGAAGAGAGGGTATTTGGATCCTCTCCTACTGGGCTAAGGAAGATCATCAGTACGTTCCCCCAGACGGGGATGTGCTCGAGCTGCAAAAATTGGGAGCCCCCCCCAATTTGTCGCTTGAGCTGCACTTGCAAGACTTTTTGGGAGAGCTCTACCTTAAAACTGGAGTCGGGAAAGAGGTTGGATCTAACCTCAACCCGTGTGTGTGTGTGCTTGTTCAGACAACCATTTTCTTTTTTTCCCCTATTCATTGGTTGCCCCGTTTTATGCCTGGATTGATTTTCTCGTCCCGCTAAAGTGGCCAGAAGTAAGGCAAGACTTAAGGGTTAAGCGCCGATCGAGGAGGGAGGAGTGGGGGAGGCGCAATCTTGATACTTTGCAACTGCTGACGCTGCGCCCCGACGTTTTGCAACAACGAGGGGGAGGGAGCGTGGAACTCGCTACGCTCCGCCAGCTCTTTAGCCCGGCTCAACGGATGTAGCTACTCCTCAACTTAACACCGGGTCGAGTCCAAAATTCACATTCAGACATTGGTTTGGCTCCGTTATTTTAATAAAATAAAATAAAATTCTAGACACATTTGTGAAGGGAATGGCTGCAGTTCTGTGTCTCCCTCTCCCCTCCCCCCCGCCATTTTTTTGGGGGGGGAGGGAGGGAGGGACCAAAAGATCCCTGTTAAGTCTTATTTTGGGGGGGGGGGTCTTATTCGCCCACCGGACACAACTTTTCCGCCTGGAGAAACAACACCCAAAAGTTGCAAACGGGGCCCTTTGTGGAAACGGAGCCATTTAATGCGCCGCCTTCTCAATCTCCACGTCTCTCGCCTTGCCTGTGGTTGCACCCGCCCCCCAAAAAAGCGCACCTGGGCAGGATCGTTTTGCCTTCACCCGTGCCTGTCTCCGCCACGCAAGCCTGCGAGGCACCTCCAGATCGCTTGTGTCCGCCCCGCCCCAACTACAACCTCCGCGCTACATCAAGGGGCCGGTGGGCTGCGGCTGCTCCTGGACGCCATTGGACCCCTGTACACTCGCTGCGTCTTGTACGGGCCATGGCTCTCTCTTCCCCGGACTTAATTTTGATAGTAGGGCTTATATTAGGGCCACCTGGGGGAGGTGAATGGAGCTATTAATGTGCCGCCCACTCCATCTACACCTCTCTCGACTCGGCTGTGGCCGCACAAGTTAACAAGCACATGCGCAGTGTGTTGGGATCGCCCTGCTTCCCCACACCTATCTCCGCCTGCCGCCACCACCACAGGAGGCTGTGAGGTAGCTGAGCAACACATCAAAAATCACTTCTGCCCACTTCCATAGGTCTCCGCGCTCCATTATCTGCGCTACATCAAGGGGTCGTTGGGCTGCGGCTGCTCCTGGACGCCATTGGACCCTTGTACACTCGCTGTGTCTTGTACGGGCCATGCCTATCTCCCTTCCCCGGACTTAATTTTTAGAGTAGGGCTTATATTAGGGCTACCTGGGGTGTGCGTGTGTGAATGGAGCTATTAATGTGCCGCCTACTCCATCTACACCTCTCTCGACTCGGCTGTGACCGCACCAGTTAACAAGCACATGCGCAGTGTGTTGGGATCGCCCTGCATCTCCGCCTGCCGCCGCCACCACGCAAGGCTGTGAGGTAACTGAGCAACACATCGAAGATCACTTCTGCCCACCTCCCCAGGTCTCTGCGCTCCATTATCTGTGCTATATCAAGGGGTCGTTGGGCTGCAGCTGCTCCTGGACGCCATTGGACCCCTGTACACTCGCTGCGTCTCGTACAGGCCATGCCTATCTTCCCCACCCCGGGCTTAACTTTTAGGGTAGGGCTTTATATTAGGGCCACCCAGGAAATTGAGGGGGGGGGGTAAATTAGGCTAGGGTTTATTTTCGGGGAGGCACAGAAGTAGCACCTTTCGGTGAGTCTGGTTTCCCCCCCCGTTGACTTTTGATTGCAAAAGGGAATCGCGTGACTTTGGGAAAACTTGGGACGGTGGGCAGGCTCAACAACCGTCATGTTAAAAAAAGAAAATGGCGATCGGTCGCTTCTTCCCTCGGTCCCGCTTACAAACTTCAGTCAGTAAATCCACAGTTACCTTTATTTTGGGGAGGGGGGACGGGGGGGAGGTGGATGAAAAAAAAAAAAGACCAGGAAATGCCACAACATCTAAACTTTTTTATTTCCTTGCAGACACGCAGAGCGGGAGGGAGGGAAACCCATTTACAAAAAAAACACGCGGCAAGTGGGAATATATGTACAAGAAAGGGAGGGAGGGGGCTTGGCGTCTCGCTACCCCCCCCTTTTGGATAGTCTTGCCCCCTAGCAAAAGCCAAACAAGTCTCTATGCAGATTTAAGAGCGCAAAGCCGTCTCGCGTGCAACCCACCAGGCGCAACCCTCCCCTCTTCCTCCCGCAAACCTCCCCCCCCTCCCCACACAGTTTAAGGCGCAGAAGCAGACCGGGTCCGGCCGGCCCCTCCTCGGCGGGCAGACGGGGTGGGGTGCTCCATCCCCCACATACACATACCCCAACACGAGGAAGAGCCAGGGCAGGTTGTTTTTCCCCTACCCCCCCTCCTCCCGTGTCTGCCCCTCGCAGTCCAATTCGGTCGCTGCGGCTGCGGCTTTCAGCAAAAGAGCTAAGTCTCATGGACAGCCGGCTGGCTCGGGCGGAGATGCCCCGTCAAGTCTTTCAGGCAGGTGGTCCGTGGGGAAACATTCGGCACCCGAGATGATGGGGAGGAAGAAAGGAAGGTGTGGCCCCGCCTTCTCCCGGGCCCTGCCAGTCGCGCCGGGAGACGGTGAAGTCTGTAAACATCTTTCCACTCTCAGTAGGAGTTCAGAGACCCTCTGGGCCTCGGATCACAGTTTCTTGTTAACACTCGGGAAGGGACGGACCACGATCAAAATGTCCGGGCCTGGCTTGCCTCCGGGGGCGACAGCGGCTGCAGCGGGGAGGTAGATGGTGGCCAGAAGCTGCCGGCCGAGCCAAGCCGGGCCAGGCCAGGCCGGGCCCTCCTCGCATGGGGGTGTGTGTGAAAGGCCGGGCTCCCGTTGCTGCCGCTGTAGATGCGGGGCAGGCGTCCAAGTCCAAGCCTCCTTCCCCGCCTCCGGGCAGCCTCTCTCTGGTCTTCCTCGCCAAGTGGGTCTTCCTCGGGTGGAAAACCCCTCCCCAGAAGTTCGTAGGTAGGAGTTTTAAGGCATCAGGAAAACACACACACACACAGACACACACCCAGACACACCCCAAAGTTGTCACGAAGTTGGGGAAACGAGCAAAACAAGCGGCGGAGAGCCCGTCGCTTCTCCAGAAGGCCCGAGGAGGGGAGGGTGCCGCAGCGAGGTTTTCCCCTCCGAGGAAAACACCCCACCACCCTACCCCACCAAGAAGGGACGAGCCAAAGACAGCGCCGAGGGCTGCATAGCATCGTACTCGCCGTCTTTGCTCTCTTAAAATTGGACATAGCGACGAGAGAGAGAGAGAGCTATTATTTGTTCTGGCATACACCAAGCTCAAAATTAAAACAAACACCCCCCTCTCCAAACACACCAACACTCACACATACACACTACAACCCTCCCAATGGTTGCAAAAAAAAGGGACCGAGACATGTATACATTCATAGTCACATTCCCCCCCCAAAAATAAAAAATGGTCGCCCCAAAATTTCAACCAAGGGGGTGGGGGGAGAGGGAGAGAGAGAGAAATTGCTACAGGAAACTCTTCTTACGCGCATTATTGTCTTAAAAAGGAACTGGCAGCAGTAGTAGTAATACTCAAAAAAGACTGGCCCCGACCTCAGAAAATGCTGCTGGCTGTGGAGCATGGGATCTAGAAGTCAACACCTATGGGGGAGAAAGAGCGAGGGACACCCCCCCTCTCCTGTTCCAACAGCCAGATAAACCTCCCTCCCTACGTCCTCTCTTACTTCTGTCCTGTCCTTGCAACTCAACGCCAGCTTTTTGCCGTGTGCTACGCCAATTCTCGGCGAAAACTTATTGCTAGATATATAGATATATATATATCTTTTTTTTTCATATTAATTTAAAAAAACAAAACAAAAAAAGCTATCGTATAATACTGAAAAAAAAGAAACTTCAACGCTCGTCCCCCTCCCCTGATTATTTTTCCTCGAAAACTAGTAAGGCAGAAATTGCACACACAAGTTTCTCCATGGATGTTGTTGTTGTTGTTCGGTTCGCGGGAGCAACCCCCCCCCCCCGATTTTGCGATTCAAATACCGAGGCTGGAAAAAGAGAAAAAGGACACACACACACACACACACACAAAAAGGTTTCTATTCCCTCGTTCCCTCCCTCCCTCCCAATAACCACCTTCCAGGCTGAGTAGGGGTGGGGAGGATAGGGACAACTGGCCCCTTCCTTCCTTTCCCCGCCCCCCCTCCCAACCACGGACAACAATCAGCCTGTTTTTTTTTTGTAAACTTTTCCCGTACCTTAACACAAACAAGAAGAAAAACCCACCACAACCCACGCGCACACCCCACAAAAGGTCTTAGGATTATTACAATTCACATTTCCACCCACCCCATCCCCGCCGTGTTTGGTGCAAAGAGGGGGCGGGGTCAGCGAGAAAGGGAGAAATCCGTTCCCCCCCTCCCCCCCCCAAAAAACCAGCGATTTTGCACATACATTCTGGCGGCAACGCACGCCGCGGACGCCCACGGCAAGCGGGACGCCACGCTTGAGGATCCCAACCGGTGCTGCGGGGAGGGGAAGGGGGCAGATCAAGGACATTGATACCTCCCTCCCATACACACACACACACAACAAGGGTCTCAATACTGCAAAAGAGCCAGGGTGGCGAGGGGAACGGCACTCCCCAGCGAGAGACTCGCAACGACGGGGCGCTTCCCTTCCCACCCGGAACCCTCCAAACGTCACAGTATCAGTTTAAAAAGTATTGAATTATCCTGCAGATGTGCAACACACAGACACACAGAGACAGGGACACTCAAAAGACACACCGAGGATCCCCCAGTCCTGATTTGTCGCCTTACCTGGCTTGGCATAAGGCGGACATAACAATCCCCCCTCCCAAACAAGTCTTTTGGTCACAACCAGGCGGGGGGGGGTTCCCCCTCCTGCTGCGGTTCACAAGCGGGGGTCCGATTCGGGCACCCCCTTTCTCTCTCCCTCTCCCCCGCACATTCAAAACGCACCACAAAAAAGCGAGCGGCATCTGGCGCACCGGAGTCCTTCGTGCCGAGTGTTCATGAGACGCGTTTTCTGGGGAGGGGGTTGGGGAGGGAGCAGATGCTGCCCTCACACACACCCCCCACTCACGCCGGGGGGGGGGGAGGGCACTTCCGGAAACCTTCCGCATCCTCTCACCTTCGCAAGGGGGAAAATCTTGGTAGGCGGGCGAGGAAGGGAGGGGGCCAACAAGAAAGGAGACCACTCGGGTACAGTCGAGCTTGGTCCATCGAACTCCTGGAAGGATCGCCAAGCGGTGCACCCAAATGTATACTCCGCGTATATTCCCCCAAGAGTACCCTGTGTCCAAAGCAGCCTCCATTCCCAGGTTGGATTGTAAGCGGGGGGAGAGGGGGATATGTCCTTGCAAGAGCAAATAAAAAATCGAGTAGGTGCTTGGGCGTGCGTGCATGCACACCCGTAGACAAAAAGAAAATGAAAAAACCACATTGGGACGCAGCTCCCCGGATAACGGAGAATGTGCTATGAACATCACAGGTCCGGTGTCAAGCGGAAGAACCACATCTCTCGCCGGTTTGTTTCCCACCCCCGTAAAAAAAGTTCCATGCGTGCGCGTGCTCTCTCTCTCTCACACACACACACAATTGTGCCCAGGTGAGCAGCACCATCGCTGACAACTGGGGGAGGGGTGGGGGGGTTTAGGGGTCAGGAGAGGGAGGCAAGAGGCCGAAAGCGTCACCCAAGTAGGATACATTCAATTTTGGCTTTGGGTGCAACCGGCCGCTCCCGACGGTCTATGCCACGAGCATCACAGGACGATTTCATGATTCTCATCCGTGGACGAAACGGGGAGAAATGTAGAGACTCACAACATCCGGTGTGTCGGCTTTCCTTTGTGAAGGGGGTTGGAGGGTGGGGGGGGGGGGGAGGAAAAAAAGTGCGCATCCACACGACGGTCGCTGGGAGAGGAACAAAACGGGGGGAGGCAAGCGAGAGAAGCTACGAGCGTCTCCGTGGAAGGATCGACGGACGAGGAAGGAACTGTCCGGAAAGAGGAGGGATGGAGGGAAAAAGGACCACTGGAGGGAGGGAAGTAGCTCCACGACAGTTCCCGGAGATCCAGTTGCCACGAGATCCGGAATCCAGAATCGGCTGGGAGAACAAAAGCAGCGTCTCGGGAGGAGCAAACCCGCTTCAACAGTAGTGTAGAATTTTGCGGTGGGGTTCGTTGTTGTGTTTTTCCTGTTGTTGTTGTTGGTTTTTTTTTTTTTTTTTTTTGTGATTTTGTTTGAAATCGAACACAATATAGAAAAATTGTTCCGTCCAAGGTAAAAAGGATGGCGGAGGAAAACGTGGAGGGAGGCAAAAAAAAATATTATTTTTTGTGCAATTTTCTTAAAATTCGACAAAAACTCGACGAAATCCCCCTCCCCGTTCCCCCCCCCCAAAAAAACAACTTCTGATATAAAATGGCCTCTTCGTAAGAGAAAATATATACTGTGCGGATCCGTAAAGAGAGTCTGAAGAATATTTACACATCTGTAGCTCTATCGGTTTATCCAAAACGATTTTTCTGGTTTTTGATTTATTTATTTATTTATTTTTTTTCCTTTTTTTAAAACAAAACCCCCCAAAAAATCCTTTTTTTGTGTCTTAAGTGCATTTCTTCAAGTTTTTGTGTTTTTGTGTTTTTTTGCTTTTTATAAATCTTTTTTTCTTTTTTTAATATATCAAGCTTTTGTGAAAGGATCGTTCACGTTTTATTTTCATTTTCATTTTTTTTCATATTTTTTTTTTCCGGAAACATACGTCCCCCATTTGATGACAAAAAAATAAGTTTATTTTTTCTTTCTGGTTTTCTCTCTCGAAAGATAAAACTTCCTTCTTTCTTCTTCGTTTTTTTTGTCGTTTTTAAGCGGTTTTCTTTTTTTCTTAAAAAACAAAAAAATCTTTTCACAATTTCTCCCTTCCCCCCCAAAAATAAAATTCATCGTCGTGTGTCTTTTCTCTCAATCTGTAACAAGTCACTGTTAAAAATAAAAATTAAAAAAAAAAACCGCGCGCGCGCACACACGCACAAACACGCACACGCACACCCAAAAAATTAAAAAAAAAAATTAAATCCCAAACGAAACGACAAAAAATTCAGGATAAAGTGCAAATGGCAGAAGTAGAAGAGGAGGGATGTTTTAAGGTGCTCTTTTTGATTTCTTTTCGTTTTGTGTTTAAGGAATGAAGTGCGCCAACAGTCTTCCTTCTGGTCTGGCTTGGCCCAGCTTGACCTTTGCGCTCACTCGCCCGAACGGCGGGTTTGGGGGTGGGGGGAAGCCTGGACGTGCTCCCGCTCTCCCGCCCGTTCCCCTCCCGATATCCTGCCAGGGCACACACTCAGCTGGAACTGAAATGGGTGAGAGATCAAGGCAGCAGCGGTAGGGAGGACGGGGTAGGCGGGTCGGGTTGGGGTGGTCCCCCCCACGGCTGGAGACAGAGAGAGAGAGAGAGGGGCTCAGTAGTCCTCCACCGTTTCCAGCTCGTTGGAGGCGCCGTGAAGAGCGTAACCTGCGAAAGGAAGGAAGAAAAGAGAGCAGGGGTTTTAAAACCGCGGTTCGGGACAACGGTCGCCGCGCGGGACGAGCGAGGAAAACGGCGGGATAGAATCATTTAAACAAAAAAAAAAAAGGAAAAAAAGAAGGGTGTGTGCGCCCAATCCGAGGACAAAAAATTTAACTAAAATTAAAAAGTTGATTTTAATTAAAAAACAACAACTTTATCGTCTTCGTTTAACAAAACGGAGCTAAGCGAGAAGTTGTTTTTTTTTTTTCAGGGCTGGGTAGAAAGCTGAGCTGCGGGACGGTTTGCACCGGTTTGAACGAGCCGGTTGTGAAAAGGATTCTGTGCAGTTCGGCAATGTGGCAAATCTCACTGCGGGCCGGTTACAATATCCCCGTTCGTTTCCCGGGCTGGTTTTTTTTTTTTGGGGGGGGGGGGGGGGGGGGGGGAAGAAAGGTATTTTGGGGGCTGTTTTTCAAGCCGAAAAATGACATTAAAAACAGCCCGAAAAACCGGCAGGGGTGGGTGAATCCTAAGCGGCTGAATCCTACCTACTCCCTCCGAATTTTGAGGCGAGTGGCCAGGAGGCGAGGCTGGGGGGGGGTAGGTGAGGAGCGACGCCGCCCGCCCAGTCACGTGACCAGCTGGCCACGCCTACCCAGCTGGAGAATCGGCTTGCGGGGAAAAAAATTTTTTTTGCAGCCCGCTGGCCGGATGCCTTTCCGGTTGCTGGGGCGGTTTTCTTTAGCTGATATATTCTCAGCGGGCCCAGAAAGAGCGAAATATCCGCCGCTAGCTGGAGCCTCCTGATTGTGAGGTCAACTGCACCACTCTTTAGAAGTATTTTAAATAATTAAATTGAACGGTTGGATTGGCCGGAACGGGATGGGGCGACGAGAAGAGATAAACGCCCGTCGGAGGGAGAAACTGCCCCGCCATCCCTCGGTGCCAAGAGGGCAGAGCTCAGGCTGCCCTCTCGCCCTTGTCCCCCACCTTGCGCGCCCCCCCCTCCTCAAAAAAATTCCCCCAAAATTTCCGCGTTCCCGGCCCGCCTTCCTCCTCGCTCACCTAGGATGCTGGGGTCTGCGTGCAGCATCACCGGGCGCCTCTTGATCTTCACGGCTTGGCTGTTCTCAAAGGATGGCGGTTTGGGGTTGTGGTTGGCCTGGAAGAGTGACTGCAGGCTGCTTGAGCTGAGCCACGAGGCCTCCTGTGGTGGTGGAAGGTGGGGGGAGAAGCTGCAACATGGGGCCCGGAGTAGCCTGACACCCAGGTGGAAGGGCAAGGCAGGGTTTTCTGTGCCCGGTGGAGTAGAGGATGCTAACGGGCCCTCCCCAAAGGAAATTCAAAAGAGCGGCCAACGACGACACGCACCTGCCGACGGCCACTTCCTCTGCCCCACCGGCCTGTCCTTGGACAGGCCGCCATGTCTATTTCCCCCTCCCTCCCTCCCTCACCTGCTGCTGCTGCTGCCGCTGCTGATTGGCTCTCTGCTTGGCACGGCGCTCTAGGAACTGTTTCGCAAACTCTTTGGCTTCCAGGGTGTCTCCCAGGCAGGAGCGGATGCAGTCGTGAACGTCGTACGGCGACTCCATCTCCTTCAGGAAAGCTACCACGGTGGGCACTATTTTTTTGGGAAGTGGGGAAGGAGGAGAGGAGGGGGAGAAGTTGCGGGGGGTTGTCATAAAGCAGCTGCTCTTTACGCCGGTCGCGGAAGAGAAAGGGGGAGGGCGACAGAGCGACCCTCCCACCCCCCCCACCGGAGAAACCCCCCTCCCCCTTCTGTGGCTTTGAAGGACGGATCAGCCCACAGAACCCTTCTCTCTTTCCCGCCCTCTCCCCCCCCCTTGCCCCAAAGGTACCATCGAGGCTGCTGGAAGCGTTGAGGGCGTGTAGCATCTGCTCGCACCACTGGGTGAAACCGTCCTGTGGCGGCTTGTGGATGCCCTGAAGCAGCTTCAGCAGCTTCTCCTCCTCATCTGTCTTCTTCCGGCTCTGCCGGCTGGCGACCGAGTAGGCGTCCCTGAGGAAAAGGCGCGGGAATCAGTCCAGCTCGGTTTCTTCCCCCCTTTCCTCCTCCTCCTCTTCCTCCTCCTCCGCCCTGGAGGCCGACTCACCCTAGGGAGGGACTGCTCCGGCTGTTCCTCAAGCCCAGGTTGCGGGCCAGGGGCCCGGGGCCCTTCATGCTCTCCTCCCAAAGGCCCAGCGGACCGCCGGTCTTCTCGTGGCCCCCCCACAGCGAGCCCACATCCGAGGCCCACTGAGAGGAGAGGCTGCTCAGACCGTGCCCGCCGTGCTAGCAGGGGAGGGGGGAGGGAAAAAAAGAGAAACGTAAGCTCGCCCTGTCGGGATTCCAGCAATCGCCCTCGTTTTAAATCGTGATCCTCGAGCCAAACTTCAAAAACAGAAAAAAACCCTTCGAAGGATTTATTAGAGGCGACACGCTGGCGCTGCCCTGGATGAAGCCAACTCTGACCTATATCATTCACAGTCCCCTGTGACTCTGTTTCCCGCCCCTCTCCCCACTGGTTTGTGTCGTAAATCAAGATTGTCCAACTGAGTCCCTTCGCGGACTGGGTTGTCAACGATTACATTTTCCAATTAAATATGTTCCCGGGGCAAAAACTCTGGGAGTTGAGCTACAATCTTATTTCAAGATAAAAAGAGTCAGGAGAGACTTCCGCTTTCCAACTGCTGTCCTACTCCTCCAGATTTCCCTTAATTTCCCTCATTAAATTATTTCATTTAAGTTCCCTAAATAAATCAGGATCCTCGAGCCAAACTTCAAAACACTTTCCAAGGATTTATTAAGAGGCGACATGCGGGCGCTGCCCTGGATGAAGCCAACTCTGACATATATCATTCACAGTCCCCTGTGACCCTATTTCCCGCCCCTCTCCCCGCTGGTTTGTGTCCTAAATCAAGATTGTCCAACTGAGTCCCTTTGCGGACTGGGTTGTCAACGATTACATTTTCCAACTAAATATATTCCCGGGGCAAAAACTCCGGGAATTGAGCTACAATCTTATTTCAAGATAAAAAGAGTCGGGAGAGACTTCCGCTTTCCAACTGCTGTCCTACTCCTCCAGATTTCCCTTAATTTCCCTCATTAAATTATTTCATTTAAGTTCCGTAATTAAATCAGGATCCTTGAGCCAAACTTCAAAAAACTTTCCAAGGATTAGAGGCGACATGTAATTGAGTTACAATCTTTTTAAAGATAAAAGAGTTGAGAGGGACTTCCTCTTTCCAACTGCTGTCCTGCTCCTCCAGATTTCCCTTAATTTCCCTCATTAAATTATTTCATTTAAGTTCCGTAATTAAATCAGGATCCTCGAGCCAAACTTCAAAAAGCTTTCCGAGGATTTCTTAGAGGCGACGTACTTGGCATTCTTCACCTATGTCCAGGGAGGGAGGGACGGGACTCACCGTTCGCTGTTGAGCCCGAGCTTGGGCCGGCTTCTGCAGGTGCCTCTCGCTCTCCTGCTGCAACTCCAGGAGGGCTTTCAGGGAGGGGCTCTGCTTGGCTAGGCCCCCCCAGAGGGGCTGCGAGTTTTGCTGCTGCTGCTGCTGCTGCTGGAGGATCTTCTGCAACATTTCCTGATGACGGCACTGGAGGGGAGAGAGAGAGAGAGAGAGAGGGGTGGTCAAGGGTCTCTGGCGATGCCCTTGGAGGTGGGGAGGGGGGAGCTGAGGGGGGGGAGGTGGAGAGAGAGGCCAGAAAGGGGGTGGGGGGAGTCCGGGCTCACCTCCTCCCGCAGTTCCCTGCAAGCCCGAGCGTCGCCCAGCTTCTGCAGGTCGGCTAGGCTGAAGCTGTTCTGCCCGGAAGAGGCGTTGACGGACTGCTGGCCCCACGAGGAAGAGGAAGGCAGCTGGAAGGAGGAAGGACACAACTGCTCATGGCCAGGACGCAGACGACCCCCCCCCACATCCTTTCCCCTGCCCTCCCCCCCTCCCCTGTCTTCCCCAAGGAAGCCACCATCTTCCTGACCGGATCGGAGCTGTCCTTCCGTTTCCCGGCAGACATTTCACGGGCCAGCTAGGGAACGTCATCCGCGCTAGGAAAGTGGGTGTGTGTATGTGGGGGTGGGTGGGTGGAAGAGTTTGCTCTCAGTTTACGTTCTGGGCCCCCGCGATGGCGGGCCTATAGCATTTGACCCGTGCTGCAAAAATCCCGGATGTGGATTTTCGGGCCTTTCTTTTTTTTCGGACTTCCGGAAGGTTGCAGGAAGCTTCCGTCGCCTTTGCAGGCCGAAAAAAAGAGGCCCGTTTCGTCCCGTTGCGGTATTTCCGGAAAAATAAGGGACGAAGCGGCCCGTTTTTTCTTCTTCCTTCTCTTTTCTTCCTCCTCCTCTTCTTCTTCATCCTTCCCTTCTTCCTCCTCCTCTTCTTCCTCCTCCCCCTCTTCCTCTTCTTCCTCCTCCTCCCTCTTCCTCCTCTTCTTCCTCCTCCCCTTCCTCTTCTTCTTCCTCCTCCATCTTTCTCCTCCTCTTCCTCCTCCCCCTCTTCCTCCTCCTCCTCCTCCCCCTCTTCCTCTTCTTCTTCCTCCTCTTCCTCCTCCTCCCTCTAACACCTCTTCTTCCTCCTCCCCCCTTCTTCCTCCTCTTCTTCCTCTTCCTCTTCCGCCCTCTTCCTCCTCCTCCCCCCTTCCTCTTCTTCTTCCTCCTCCTCCCCTTCTTTCTCCCCCTCTTCCTCCTCCTCCTCCGAAACCTCTCCTCTCTCCTAGCCCTGAGGACTTTCCCTAGCTGGGTCATGAGATGTCTGCAAGAAAACGCCCCCCCCACCCCCCAAGGACCCCTCCTTTCAACCCTGAGCTTCCAATATTCTCCTTTATGGGTATCGCCCTCCCCTGGAGTGGGAGGGGTGTAGTGCCCCCCCGCCCCGTTTTTTTCCCACCCCATTGTCACTCTCCTCCCTCCCCCCCCTCATCCCGGGAGTGCAGCCCAGCCCACCCTCTCTTCCCCAGTGCCCTCTGGGCCGTGGGGGGTGGCAGGGGGGTGTGGGGGTGAGGACTCCCGGCACTTGCCCTTGCCTGCTTCCGCCGGTAGAGTTCCTCCTCCTCGCGCCGCTTCCGTTCGTCCTCGTCCCGCTTCGCCCTGAGTTCCGCCCCTCGGCGCTCCTGCAGCTGGAAGGAGACGACGGGAGGAGCAAAGTGGGTCACGGGGTGTGTGTGGGGGGGGGCTCCTTCCCGGCGGGCGCCCCTTTCTTAGGGCCACTCTGGGAAGTCCAAAGGGAGGAGGGCGAGAGGAGGGGAGGGGAATCCGCTCACTTTATGTTGTAGTTGAATTTGTTCCAAGATCGGACCCTGAGTTGAGGAATTAATTGGAATATCCCACAAACTGGCTTCACCGCCTGGGAGGAGAAGGGGAAAAGGAGGTTACGCGGGAAGGGAGCCCCAGGTTGGGGGAGAGAGGGAGGGAGAGAGAGAGAGAGAGAGAAGGAGAGGGGGGAGGGAAGGAGGGGAGAGGGAGGGAAGGAGAGGGAGGGGAGGGAGAGAGAGCGGGGAAGGAAAGGGAAAGAGGGGGGAGAGAATGGGGAAGGGAGAGAGGAGGGAGAGGGGGGAAAAGTGAGGGGGAGAGAAAGGGAGGGAGAGGGAGAGAGGGAAGGAGAGGGAGGGGAGAGGGGGAAGGGAGGACAGAGAAGGACAGAGATAGGGAAGGAATGAGAGAGAGGGAAGGAGAGGGAGGGAGGGAGGGGGAGGAAAGGGAGAGGGAGAAAGGGAGAAGGAATGAGAGGGAGAGGGGGGAAGAGGTAGGGAGGGAGAGAGGGAGAGAAGGACAGAAGGAGGGGAGGAGAGGGGGGGCAGAAGGAGGGGAGAGGGAGGGAGTGAGAGGGGAGAGGGAGGGAAGGAGAGAGAGCAGGGAAGGAAAGGGAAAGAGGGGGAGAGAATGGGGAAGGGAGAGAGGAGGGAGAGGGGGGGAAAAGGGAGGGGGAGAGAAAGGGAGGGAGGGAAGGAGGGAAGGGAGAGGGGGGAAGGAAAGGGAGAGGGGGAGAGAAAGGGAGGGGGAAGGAGAGAGGGAAGGAGAGAGAGAGAGAGGAGGGATAGAGGGGGAAGGAAAGGGAGAGGGGGAAGGAGAGAGAGAGGAGGGAGAGAGAGGTAGGGAGAGGGGGAAGGGAAAAGAAGGGAGGGAGGGAGGACGGAGAGGGACAGAGATAGGGAAGGAAGGAGAGGGAGGGAGAAAGAAGGGAGGGAGAGAGGGGAGAGAGGGAGAAGGAAAGGTAGAGGGGGAAGGGAAGAGAGAGAGGTAGGGAGAGGGGGAAGAGAAAGGGAGAGGGGGAGAGGGGGAGAGGGGAAAGGAGAAAGGGAGAGGGAGGTAGAGAAGAGAAAGGGAGAGGGGGAAGGAGAGGGAATGAGAGGGAGAGGGGGGAAGAGAAAGGGAGGGAGAGGGAGAAAGAAGGGAGGGAGAGAAGGAAGGAGAGGAGAGAGGGAGGGAGAGAAGGGGAGGAAAGGGAGAGAGGAAAGGAGAGGGGGAAGGAGAGGGAATGAGAGGGAGAGGGGGGAAGAGAAAGGGAGGGAGGGAGAGAGAGACAGAGAGCTTTCACCCTGAGCCCCCC
Source organism: Bungarus multicinctus (assembly GCA_023653725.1). NCBI lineage: Eukaryota > Metazoa > Chordata > Lepidosauria > Squamata > Elapidae > Bungarus > Bungarus multicinctus. Next base: position 148,439,003 of record CM042840.1, read on the forward strand.
CCTTCTTCCTCCCTCCGCCCACATCTTCCCCCCTTCTAGAAACGGCTGGCGGGTCTCGGGCTGTAGCGCGCCCA
>CM042840.1:148439576-148470659 GCA_023653725.1 Bungarus multicinctus
ATACTATATTAGATATGAAATAGAAAATGTAATTGATGACTTACTGATATTAGAAAAACAAAGAATAGGATAAATTAGAAATGATTATACTGTAAAGTATTGGTAATGAGATTGTGGTACGATCAAAAAGGGATGAATGACAATTAAATATAATTTCAGAGGTAAAATTTGGTTAAATGGGAACAAAGAGGAAATATTCTTTTTCTTGCATCTTTTCTTTTTCTAATTTTTATATATACTATATTAGATATGAAATAGAAAATGTAATTGATTGTACCAAGGCTACTAGGAAAAAAAAAATATGGTAAAGCAGAAATGATTCTATCGCAAAGTCAAAAATATCTCTAATGAGATTATTCCACGATGACTAAAAGTGATGAATGGAAATTAAATGAAATCTTTATAGGTTAAATACGACTACAAGGAAACAAAGAAACACACACACACACATTGTTCAAATCCGGTCCTCCCAATCATAGAGTCTTCTCCTAGTGCCGCGTCCTTTAACCTCCGCCTGTCCTAACCGAAAAGATCTGTCAGTTGTGGAGCCGACCAAATGAACAAGAGCCACGTGCGGCTCCGTAGCCGCAGGTTGCCGACTCTTGATCTTCTTCAGCTTCAACCACATGCGCATGCGGCTCCGTAACCGCAGGTTGCCGACTCTTGATCTTCTTCAGCTTCAACCACAGCAATACACAGGCCGAAACGATCGATACGAATTCCAAACTCGATGGCAGAATATATGAACTTCAGCCACAGCCTGGAACTCAACTCCCTGACTCCGTTGTTACATCCTCAACCCAAAAAAACTTTTAACCTCAAACTGTCTCCCGTGGACCTCACCCCGTTCCTAAGAGGTCCTTCAAAGGGGGCGCGCATAAGCCCACCAGCTTGCCTACCGTCCCAATCTCACCGTTTCCCCATTTGATCTGTTATTTCCTTCCCTCTGTTCCTTTCATGCCTACACTTGTTAACTTGGACATGTTTGGATAAGCCAATAATTAAAAATAAAAATAAAATTACGGTCGTGAAATCCTGTGGTCAAAATATTCCCCTAACGTGAATTCAACGTGCTGGAAATGCAGACAAGAACCATATATGGTACCTTCTATCCTATGTGGTGGTTATGTCCGGAAGCCCCACCCAAAAAAATTGGGATTAAAATATGGAGTTAGTGGAAGAACAGATCGAATTTAAACCGGAATTGTTTCGATTGGAGTTATAGAAAGAAGGTTAAATATATTCTGTTACATATTTCTGACAGCTTCAAGAATAATATACGCACATAATAAACAGCCACAGAGTGGTCGATGTCTCGAATACTCTATCTGACTCTGTGGTTTCTTACCAAAACCCCAAAAACTTTAATCTTAGACTGTCTACTATGGACTTCCTCACCCCTTTCCTAAGAAGTCTGTAGGGGGCGTGCATAAGCGCACCAACATGTCTACCATCCCTCTCCTATTATTTCTTTTATATTTTTCTTATATATATCCATGTATTCATAACTATGTTTATCCTTATACCCTCCCTGTCCTATTGTTTCTTTTATATTTTTCTTCTATGTATCCATGTACTCGTAACTATGTTTTACTTATATCTTGTAAGCCATTGACAAATAAATAAATAAATAAAATAAAATAAGTAACAATGTCGGAAACAAAATATTATGTCTACTGAGGAATTGATAATCCCCCCCCCAAAATAAATAAATAAATAAATTCTAGATTATGCAGAACTGGACAAGTTGACATGAAAAACTTAAGAGAGAAAGAAGAGTCGGAGTATTGTGAAATTTGGGATAATTGGTATAATTGGCTGAATACCAGAAAGATGAAGGGAATAGGAAAAGCATAGAGGAAACTAAAGGAATGAATACATATAAAGAGGGAGCGAGGTAGATATTTGTATGAGACTGATGCGCAGAATAATTTGTATAATGATGACGACACAATACTATTAAAAGTCAAGATTTAAGGTGTGTTAAAAAAGGTCTCTTAAGAGCTCTTAGGCCCTATTTTATCATTTCTGTGATTTATTCCATTCTGTTTAAATTTTATTTATTTATTTACTTATTTATTTACTTATTTATTTATTTATTAATTAAATTTATTTATTTGTATTTTTATGCTGAAAGGCGACTCGGGGGGGGGGAGGGTGTGTGTATGTGTGCGCGCCTTACAATGACCTGCCATCCCTTCCTACGCAGCCGAGAGTTTCCCTGGCATCATCAACCCAATGACAAACCCGTCGCTGGCAGGATGCCCGGCGGAGGCCCCTCCCTCCGAGTTGCACAGGAAACGGGGAGGGCATGGCGTTGCTGGCCCATCCCATCGTAACCTCCCCGAGCCGGGGCCCCTCCTTACCTGCTGCAGGTGCTTCATCCCGTCCTCATCCTCGTTGTCGCCCACGGTAAATTCGGCGGCAGGAGCAGCGGACGGGGCCGCGGGAAGCGGGGGGACAGCGGACGGGGTGGGCGGGGCTGGGCAGCCAAGAGGGCCTGGGTCTCCTGGGCAGAGCAAAGAAGGCATCAGAGACTGGGTTTTCCCCTCCCCCCCCACCGCGCTGGGCTCCAGTGTCCCCCCCCCCCGCTCCACGGGCAGGCAATGCCATGCCCGGGCAGTGCCCCCGCCCCAACTTTTACCCTTGCCAAGACCACCTACCATCCACTGCCTCTGCTTCCGGGTTGCCAGAGGATAGTAGCGCCAGCTTCTCGGCTTTGGAAGTGTTGCCCGGCCCGTTGTTTTCACAGTTGCTGGCGGCGGTGACGGTAAGAGGAATGAAGGAAGGGCTGGGCTGCCAGGGGGTGCCCGGGGGAGCGGGGAGCTTCTTCTCTTCTGGGCCAAGCCGGGGGTCCTTTGGATCTGAAGGGAGGGAGGGAAGGAAGGCCTCAGCTTTCCAACCCCAATATCCGTCACTGCCCACCCCCTGCCAGTCTCTCTGTCCGGGTGCTCCCCCCCTCCCCCAGCCCTCACCTCTCTCTGCCCTCTCCACGGCGGTGGGGCTGACGGGCCCCTCTCTGGGGTTGCCCTCCTTGGCTTCCAGCGGCTGCTCCTCCGCCTCCTCTTCCTCCTGCTCCTCCGGCAGTGGCTGGAAACTCAGCTCCTGTTCCTCCGCCAACAACTCTTTGGGGCTCTTCTGCGGAAAGGGGGGGGGGGCAGGGGTAAGTTTTCGCACCACGCGCTCGTCCTGCCTGCTTCACAAGCCCCCCCCCCCAACCTTGGCCGCTTCCACGCTGGGATCTCTTAAGCCACCCAAACCCTCCACCAAGTTCCCCCAACGCGCGATGATGAATCGGATAAGGTAGAGGAACTATTTGATCGATGGCTAAGCTGGAAATAGCTTAGTAGATGAGTAGATGTGAATAGAATGAAACACGTTAACAAGAGGAGCGTGACAGTCATGGAGATATTATTAAGAATGGAAAATTAAGAAGATAAAACAATTTTATAAGATTTGGGGTTTATTTTATCAATGGTTAGACAATAAAATATGCTAATGAAATAGGTAGAATTTTAGAATATAAAGAATATATAAAGATGTATTATCATGATATAACTATGGGATAGATTTGGTATGGTAATATTTATTAATTAATAAAAATTACTATAAATACTTACTTTAATAAGTAAGTTAATTAATTAATTAATTAATTAATTTACTTACTTGCTTACTTATTAAATTTTTATACCGCCCCCTCTCCCAAAATGGGACTTGGGGCGGCGTACAGCCAAGATAAAAGGACACAATTAATAAAAAATTTAAAAGAGATTTAAAAAGAGATTAAACGAGTGGCTGGAATAACACTATAAAAACAAGGTAAAAAAGTTAAAAATACCAAAAATTAAAACCCTAGTAATAGATACTACTCTGAGTTGTCATAAAATAAATCCATTAAAATATGGATTATCTCGCATAACGTGAACGAATAATAGTAGAGTCCAATGATTGATTAACAATGATATTAACGTATTGAGGAATATTTGATAAGATAATACGAGAACATATACAAGTAAATTGTTAAGTGATGACTATGATGTGGATGCACAAAACAATTTGGAAACCAACTGACGTAACCTATATGTACGTAAGCGGAAGATGGCTTGATGTTTTTAACGTTGTGTTTGTGTATGTTTGTCTAAAAAATAATAAAATTGAAAAAAAAATAATGGAAAATTAACACCCAAGTTAATGAACACGGATGCAAATTTTAACTCTTATGGCGCAAGGTATTTGTACCCAGCCGACACTCCGTTAAATGGAAGATGAATTGTACGTACTTGAAATCGAATCAAATAAATTACACACACACACACATAAACACACGCAAAGAGAGCGGTCAATGCATTACCAATGAGCCAAGTAGATGGCCCAGCGCTCGTACCCATGGAGGCTAGAACCTATGAAGAACAGTGGCAGGTTTTGAGTTTTCCTTTGCACCGGCAAAACTCCGGAGGGTGCCCAGCTGGCACTTCCAAACCAGGAGGAGGAGCAATGTAGAGGGAGAGGGCCTTGAGAAGTGTTGTGGTTCGCCGGCAGCTGATGCAGACGGCCGAGGTCTCAGAGAGACGGGGGGGGCCCCGCGTGGGATGCGGGGACGGGGCCAGGACTATCAAGGAGTGGGGTGTTGCCGTCGGGAGATAGTGGAGGCTGGCAGCAATGAGGAGGAGGTTCCCGAGGAGCCTGTGCCCAGCAGGGTTGCTCGAAGGAAAGAGCAGCTAGCAACGGCACAGGCGAATCGGAAGTAAGGCTGCAAGTTTAATGGTCCCTCCCTTAAGGGATAAAAGCCAGCCTGAGAGACCGCACTTCTTTGCAGGAAGCAACGAAGTTCTTGCTCTTCAAGTCTTGTGGAAGTTGTGTGTTTGAAATCTTACTTAGTAACATTATCTAGTGTTCTTGGCAGCCTTGCACCACCTTGGAAAGACTCGTTCTTATCAGAGACCATGAAGTTTGAATAGCCTTTTAACCGTAACCAAACGGGAATTAGCGAAGAAGCATTAAAAGGTTTTGCTTTTATCTCTGTTTGGCGTTTAATTTCCTTGGAACAAGGTTTGGGTCAGAACAGGGAAGGTCTGTAGATGCCACCCCCCTCCCCAAAGATGCCACCCCGGCCCCTACCTTGAGGGACATGAAGGCCCCCGAGGAGTCAAACGTGCCCATCTCCTCTTCCTCGTCCTCCAAGCACCACTCGGGCAGCCCGTCCTTCTCCTCCTCGAAGCTGTCGCTGCTCTGCCGATGGCGGCGTCCCCCCCGCGGCTCCTCCTCGCGTTCCCGGAAGTCGAAGTCGAACTTCCGGCGACGGCCGTCCCCGCCGTGCTCCCGCCAGCCGGCCGAGCGAGGCCCTCCGTCTAAAGGGGAAGGCAAGGAGGTTGAGATTGGAAAGTGCAGCGTGGAAGTTTAAAAAACAGGAAAGCGCGTTCCATTCTTACCTTGCAAAAAAAATTTTAAACTAAGTTACCGGAATTTCTACTGGGCAAAATCCCTAGTTGGAGAACGTGATTGTTGACGCTCAACTATGGAAGTGTTTCGGTTGGAGAATAGGAATCCCTAGTTGGAGAATGTGATTGTTGGCTCTCAGCTATGAAGGTGTTTCGGTTTTAGAATAGGAATCCATAGTTGGAGAATGTGACTGTTGACGCTCAACTATGGAGGTCTTTCGGTTGGAGAATAGGAATCCCTAGTTGGAGAATGTGATTGTTGACACTCAGCTATGAAGATGTTTCGGTTGGAGAATAGGAATCCCTAGTTGGAGGAAGAAGAATAGCGGGAGCCTGCTCCCAGGGTGCGCACGGCAGAACTGCCAGAAGGCAAGAGCAGTTAAGACGAAAGGGGCGACTCGGGGAGTTAAGGCTTGGAGATGATTGGTGCTTCCCCTAAGACATAAAGGAGGAGCAAAAGGACAGGAGCCTTTGCAGGAAGCAACTTTCGTTTTTGGTCGGATCGGTTTAAAACCTGAAGCTCGGGGTTGAATTTGCGCTCCGTTTTGGCCTTGGGTAACCGTAATTGGACATTTTAGTTGTTGGCAGCATTTCAAGGAGGATAAAGGTGGGTGCTGATCAGACTTCTCCTGAAGGACTTTGGCAGAACTCCCTGGGACTATTTACAAACTGTTTCGGATTTGTTACGGGCTAAAATTCATAGTCGTTGGAAGAAAGGAAAAAAGGGTTTGGGGACTAACATGTATTTGTTGGTATCTCACCTGGGCTGGTCGACCGCCAGCGCTCGCTCTCTCGCCGGGACCCCCCGCTCTGCCGCCAGCTTCCTCCCGACCCAACCCCTGCGTTGTTGCCGGCGCCGGCGCCCTCTTCCTCCTCCTCGTGCTCCTCGCGTAGCGTGCGCCAATTGTCGCTGTCCGAGCGAGCAAAATCTTTGCGGCTGGAGGGAGCCCCCTCCTCAAAGGGGACCCGGGCTAGAAAAGAGAGCACCCGTCAGCCCCTTCCAAGGGGGACCCCCATCCCACGGCCTCCACAGGGAGGGGAAGCGCCTGCGGGGAGGGGGGGAATCTCCTCTGCCGCACACCTACCTCCTTCCCGCCGGATGGGCTTCTCAAACCGCCGGTCCCCTCTGTGAGAAAAGGAGGGCGTTAGGGCGCGGGGAACGGGCAGGCTGGCCCCACTGCGTCCCCCCGTCCAAAGTCCTACCCTGCCTTTACTACACACCGGTCATCCCAACTCTGGCTGCGGTGGATTTCGCGGACTCCGCCTCGGCCAAAAGCGCCGCCTTCCGCCTCCTCGATGCTTCTTTGGTAAAAGCCGCTCTCGCCTCGCCCGCGGCCTGCTTGTTTCAGGGGAGGAGGGGAGGGTCAAGACAGGAGACCCGTCCAAGGCCGCCCGCTGCCCCTCCCGGAAAGGGAGGCCGCCCCCAAAGTCTCCTTACCTCGGCTTCGTGTGCTGGCTCTGCCCCGCGAGACCCCCGCGGGGGCCACCCCGGCTCCCTTGCCCATCAGCCTCATCACGGCCACGCTGTTCACGGACATGGAGAAATTCCGCTGGTGGGGGGAGAGGCCCAAAGGAGAGAAAAGAGGTGAGGAGAAGGAAGGGACCCAGGGGAAATTTCTGTCCCAACCCTTCTCGGGGCCTGGAGCAATAATGGCACTGACTGGACGTCCACAAGGCCATCCGTTTATACATTCACCGGACGGCTTCTTTTAGAAAGACAAGAGACTTTTTTGTGTCTTTTCAATCGGCCACTCGAGGACAAAAAGTATCATCATCGACTATCGGCTAAGACGTATGAATCTCATTCATTACAGGTGCCGAAAAGTATTACCGCACATTCCACAAAGAGCGTGGCAACTTCGGCAGCCTGGGCCACCTAGGCTCCTATCACGGAAATCTGTAGGGCTGCTACATGGGCATCTCCATCGCCTTTTATTAGGCATTACAAAATTTATTTATTTGCTTATTTAATATATTTATATACCGCCCTTCTCCTGAAGGACTCAGGGCGGTGTACAGCCAACCATAAAACTTTTTACAATTATAAAAGTTAAAAGAGAATTAAATATCTTTAAGGCTGCCTAAAATTACACCCTCCCCCAATAAATTATTAATAAAACCCCAAATTTTAAAATCCCAATTTAAAACTCGAATACTAAATTACACTAAAAATCTCAATTCAGCCTAGGCCGGCTTACTCAAAGAGCCAGGTTTTTAATGCACGTCTGAATGCTCTCAGGTCGGTGTTATTGCGTAACTCCGGAGGCAGATCATTCCAAAGGGCGGGAGCCCCCACAGAGAAGGCCCTACCTCTAGGAGTCGCCAGACGGCACGTGGAAGCCGTCGGCACCCGAAGGAGGCCCTCTCTGTGGGAACGCACAGGTTGGTGGGAGATTACCGGCAGAACGCGGTCCTGCAGATAACCTGGTCCAATGCCAGGTTCGCTTTAAAGGTCAAAACCAGAACCTTAAAGCGGATCGCTTTAAAGGTCAAAACCAGAACCTTAAAGCGAACCCGGAAAACCACCGGCAACCAATGCAGCTCGCGCAGGAGGCGTCACATGGACATTTCGTGACGCCCCCCCATAACCACCCGCGCGGCCGCATTTTGTACCAGTTGAAGTCTCCGGGTGCTCCCCGCAGGGAGCCCCATGTAGAGAGCATTACAGTAGTCCAGGCGAGAGGTGAGAAGGACATGAGTGACCGTGCGTTAAGGCATCCCGATCCAGAATTGATACATTTGATACAATTGATACATTTGCCTCCGCTGAGGCCTCCGTTGGCAGGAGGATGTTGCAACAAGTCCTTCTGGATCGGGATGCGCTTTGCACGGTCACCTCCGCCCTCGTAACCTCCCGCCTAGACTATGCCAATGCTCTCTACATGAGGCTCCCCTTGAAGAGCACCCGGAGGCTCCAGCCAGTGCAGAATGCGGCCGCACGGGTGGTGTTGGGAGCTCTACGGGACTCCCATGTTACGCCACTCTTGCGCGAGCTGCATTGGCTCCCGGTGGTCCTCCGGGTGCGCTTCAAGGTTCTAGTTACTATCTTTAAAGCGCTCCATAGCTTGGGACCAGGATATTTGCGGGACCGCCTCCTGCCATTATCGGCCTCCCGTCGGCCAATACGTTCCCATAGAGTCTGCCTCCTCGAGGTGCCGCCGGCTGGACGGCTGGCGACCCCGAGGGTGCGGGCCTTCTCGTTGGGGGCACCCTCCCTTTGGTACGAATTACCCTCGGAGATGAGGACCATCCCTGATCTCTTGACCTTCCGGCGTGCGTTGAAAACCTATTTATTTTATCAAGCCAGTCTGGCCTAGGGGTTTTTGGGCGATTTTTATTCGGTCATGTTTGGTTTTAGCTTTTAACCCTTTTTATATTTTTTAGCTTTTCAGCCTTTTATATTTGGTTTTTTTATTGTTTTAATTCTGTGCTGTCTTTGTATTTTAATTCGGCTGTGCACCGCCCTGAGTCCTGTCAGGGAAATAGGGTGGTATATAAGTTCAATAAATAAATTAATATAATATAATATAATAAATAAAATAAAATAAAATAAATAAATAAATGTATACTGCACGAGTCCAAAAGAGGGCTGTGAAAATATCTACACACCCCTCACATCCTGGACATAAACTGTTTCAACTCCTTCCCTCAAAACGACGCTATAGAGCCCTGCACACCAGAACAACTAGACACAAGGAGAGTTTTTCCCCGAAAGCCATCATTCTGCTAAACAAATAATTCCCTCAACACTGTTCAACTATTTACAAAGTGTACACTACTATTACTGTTAATCTTCTCATCATTCCTTATCGCCCATCCCCTCCCACTTGTGACTGTAACTTTGCTGCTTGTATCCTCTATTTCCTAGTATGATTTGATGTTGATTGTACCCTATGAGTATCATCAAGTGTTGTACATTATGATTCTTGATTCTTAAGGAATGTTCCTTCTTTATGTATACTGAGAGTATTTACACCAAGACAAATTCCTTGTGTGTCCAATCACACTTGGCCAATAAAGTATTCCATTCTATTCTACTCTAATTCTATTTTATGATAGATAGATAATTTTCTTTATGTATACTGAGAGTATTTACACCAAGACAAATTCCTTGTGTGTCCAATCACACTTGGCCAATAAAGAATTCTATTCTATTCTATGATAGATAGATGTTTTCTTTATGTATACTGAGAGTATTTACACCAAGACAAATTCCTTGTGTGTCCAATTACACTTGACCAATAAAGTATTCTATTCTATTCTATTCTATTCTATTCTAATTCTATTCTATGATAGATAGATAATTTTCTTTATGTATACTGAGAGTATTTACACCAAGACAAATTCCTTGTGTGTCCAATTACACTTGGCCAATAAAGAATTCTATTCTATTCTATTCTATTCTATTCTATTCTATTCTATTCTATTCTATTCTATGATAGCTAGATAATTTTCTTTATGTATACTGAGAGTATTTACACCAAGACAAATTCTTTGTGTGTCCAATTACACTTGGCCAATAAAGAATTCTATTCTATTCTATGATAGATAGATATTTTCTTTATGTATACCGAGAGTATTTACACCAAGACAAATTCCTTGTGTGTTCAATTACACTTGGCCAATAAAGAATTCTATTCTATTCTATTCTATTCTATTCTATTCTATTCTATGATAGATAGATATTTTCTTTATGTATACTCAGAGTATTTACATCAAGACAAATTCCTTGTGTGTCCAATTACACTTGGCCAATAAAGAATTCTATTCTATTCTATTCTATTCTATTCTATTCTATTCTATTCTATTCTTATTCTATTCTATTTCTATTCTATGATAGATAGATAGATAGATAGATAGATAGATAGATAGATAGATAATTTTCTTTATGTATACTGAAGAGTATTTACACCAAGACAAATTCCTTGTGTGTCCAATCACACTTGGCCAATAAAAGTATTCTATTCTATTCTAATTCTATTCTATGATAGATAGATAATTTTCTTTATGTATACTCAGAGTATTTACATCAAGACAAATTCCTTGTGTGTCCAATTACACTTGGCCAATAAAGAATTCTATTCTATTCTATTCTATTCTATTCTATTCTATGATAGATAGATATTTTCTTTATGTATACTCAGAGTATTTACACCAAGACAAAATCCTTGTGTGTCCAATCACACTTGGCCAATAAAGTATTCTATTCTATTCTATTTTATTCTATTCTATTCTATTCTGACAGGGAGAGAGTTCCAAATCAGACGGGAGACCCTCCCGTAGGACAAGCCAAGCTTTGGTATGCCCCAATCTCTGGATGCTCGGAGCAGCTCAATGGAGAAAGGGCGTTGGTACTTAACTGATACGCCCGTTCTCAGTGAACTGCGACGAGCATCCAGCCCCACCCAAGGTCCGTCTTGTTTGTTCCTCCTCCGACCAACGATCTCGTTGTTATCGAGGTCTATTTTCAACTGGTTTGCTATTAGTACGGGCAGGGATGAATCTCCTCGTCTTCGTCAAAAAACGGGGGACGCTGGGCGGCAGGCGGGGAGGAGCCACAGCGTCCTGTCAATTAAGCTCAGCCAATCGGGCCCGAGACGAAACGCTTTCCCCCAAACTCACCTGCTCTTCTTCCGTCAACGGGACCAACGCCAGGGGCTGCAGAGGCTCCTCCTCCAAGATGGCAGAAAATTCCCGGTCTTGGATTTCGTCAGGGACCTGCCGGGAAAAAGGGGAGAGGGGGGGCGGGGGAGGGCCGTTGTGTGGACCGAGGGCTCTCCAAACTCGGAAACTTTTTACGATTGGTGGACTCCCAGAATCCCTCAACCCGGCCACGGGGAATGCTGGGAGTTGAAAGTCCACGCGTCCTAACGTGGCCTCATTTGGAAACACGGCCCACGCGCCGCCCCCCCACCCGTGACCGAGAGGACGGGAGAGCGACTGCCTGCCCTCTTGCCCTGAGCTTCCTCAAGGGGTGCCCCAGAGACAGGCTCTCCAACCCCAGCCGGGCCCCAGCGGCTTCCTCCCCCCCACGCACCTACGTATGGCCGCTTCTTGGGCCTCCCGGGCTCACCTTATTGTCCTTGACGTAAAGTGCTAGCATCTCTTCCCGCCCGTATCGGTACTCGGCTAGTTTGTACTTTGGCATGGCAGGGGAGGACGGGGGGGAAGCCACGCTGCCCCCACTGGAAAGGGCGCGGAGCCTGGGGGAAAAAGAAGGCCGGCGTGAGACCAGAGGAGGAGGAGGAAAAGGAAAAGGAGGAGAAAGAGGAGGAGGAAAAGGAGGAAGTGGAGGAAGAGGAGGAAAAGGACTAAGAGGAGAGGAGGAAGAGAAGGAAGAGGAAAAGGAGGAAGGAGGAAGAGGAGGAAAAGGAGGAATAGAAAGAGGAGGAAGAGGAAAAAGAGGAAGAGGAGGAAGAGAAGGAAGAAGAGGAGGAAGAGGAAGAGGATGAGGAGAAAGAGGAAAGGAGGAAGTAGAGGAGGAAGAGCAGGAAGAGAAAGAGGAAGAGGAGGAAGTGGAGGAAAAGGAAGAATAGGAAGAAGAGAAAGAGCAGGAAGAGAAAGAGGAGGAAAAGGAGGAAGTGGAGGAAAAGTAGGAAGAGGAAGAGGAGGAAGAAGAGGAGAAAGAGAAAGAGAAGAGGAGGAAGAAGAGGAGAAATGAGGAAGAGGCGGAAGAGGAGGAAGAGGAAGAGAAGGATAAAGAGGAGGAAAAGGAGGAAGAGGAGAAAGAGGAAGAAGAGAAAGAGGAGGAAGAGAAGGAGAAAGAGGAGGAGGAAGAGGAGGAAAAGGAGGAAGAGAGAGGAGGAGGAAGAGGGAGGAGGAAGAGGAGGAAAAAGAGGAAGAGGAGGAAAGGCCGGCCAGATTTGCCCAGCCGGGAGCCTGCCCAGCAGGCGGCAACTGGCATAGCAGGATGGCAAGACGAGACAGGGGATTGCGCGCGCATGCATAGGGAGCATGGAGAGGCGTGCATTGCCTTGTGGGTGTCGACACGCGAGCGCACGCACGTTGAAGCGCGCGCCCCATTTTTGACACAGGAGCCCCAAAAGGTTAGCCACCTCTGCCGTAGGGTCTCCGCCTTAAGCAGAGGACTGGACTAGAAGACCTCTAGGGTCCCTTCTTTCCAGATTCCACTCTAGTCTAACTGGAGCCCCTCCTGAGGGGAACTTCTCTCTTTTAACAGTCCGAAAGCTTGGGAGGATAAAACGTTTTGATCCCCGGGGGGGGGGAACCGACTCCGGTGGGATCCTGCAACGAGGAGTCCTGTCATGCTCTCGGTAGCGTCGGACTTCCGAGGGAGAGGAGGAACAGCCGACAGGGAGTGGGAGGGGTGGCTCTCCGGAGGTTGTGGAGTAGAAGCTGGGAAGGGGCAGAATCCGGCTGGGCAGTCAGAGGAAGAACCAGGCCCATAGGAAAAGGCAGGAACGGGAGAAGGGAGCAACCTGGCTTGCGAGAGAGGAAGCGGCCCTGATCCCCTCATGGGTTACAGCTGGGGAGGCTGGTGTACAAGAGAAGACGGTTACAACACAGCGTTGCCAGAAGCAAAAACGTGTGTTATTTGGGGCTGAAGGTTATCTTGGTTGACGTCCTTCCAACGGACTCGGCCTTGTTTTCTCCTTGAAGTTGTTAAAATACTTCTCGTCCGTTGTGGAAATTCCGTCCTTGGAGGTTGTTTTGGTTTTGTTAATTTCCCCTCTTCTCCGCTCATTCCTTTCTTTTGGCTTTCTTTTGACGGCGATTTTTGAGTCAGAGCTTTCTCTCTCCCACGGAGGGATGACTGAACAGTGGAGGCCAAGTTGGAGGCGTTAAGTAAAGGACGCTGATTTTACGTTTCGGATAGTCTTGCGTTTGCTCTTACACGCCGGGACCGTCACCACGGCGTGGAAATCTGAAGCGGCCATTTCCAGCGCCCTTCGGGCGGGTCTGGATCTCCCATCCACCCACCCACCCACCCCTTTCTGCAGGTCTGCGACGCTCACCATTCTGGGCCGAAGTTCAACATCTCGGCGGCCATCTTCCTGGTCTTGGGAGCGGCTCTCCGGCCGGCCGCGACGTTCTACGTTCTCTTCCTCGACGCCTCGGGAAAGGCGGAGGCAGCCCGAGCGACGGCGGAGATCTTCGAGGGAAAGGCAGAAGAGTGTTATGTATATGGAAATAACGTAGTTGGGTTGACAATATATCAAATATATATACAAATATATCAAATATATATACAAATATATCAAATATACATACAATATATCAAATATATAGGTTTGTAGCTTTAAGGAAACATAGTCATGTATTATGGTGTGTTCTGGTTGGCTAATTATGCTACAAGTTGTTATTATTATTATTGTTATTATTACTATTATTGTTGTTGTTATTATTAATAATTAATTAATTAATTATTATCATTATTATTTTATTAAACTTATATACCGCCCTCTTTCCCTGACAGGATTCAGGGCGGTCGGTGTACAGCCAATAAAAATGCAACAACAATACAAAATTAAAATCAATTAAACATCAAATATAATGGCTGAAAGGTAAAAAACATCTAAAAGGTATTAAAAAAACTAAAAACCAGATAAAACCAGATTAAAAACCCTAGGCCAGACCGGCTTGGTGAAATAAGATGACTTTTCACCGCCCGCCGGAAGGTCAGGAGATCAGGGATGGTCATAAGAGGGAGCTATAAGATCATGGTTTAATTCTCTTTATTTTTTCTCTTTTGCACTGATGATCTCTCCTGATACTGATACTGACTGACTACGGACCGATACTTGACTCACCCGGTTTATTTTGATATTCGGTTGACAGCGAAAGGTTATTTGTTGTATTATGGTTTGATGTTTGTCTGCTGTAAAAGACGCGGAACCGGTAAGAAGACTTTATAACTAGATGTTAAGAAAAACTTTACAACTGGATATTTCTGGACTGATAAAAAATAACGTGTACGACGCGGACCGTTGATCGGACATGAATGCAACCTTGTTCAACTCTGTGTGGCTGTGTGTTTCTTCAGACCTGTTCTCATAAACCGGTTTCTGTGTGCATATCCTTTTTTACACAAGGGTTACTCGGCACATATATCCTAACAGAGGGGTTGGCTACCGCCACACACACCCCGTTTCTCGAGAGGGAAGGGGGACGTTGGCACCCTGCCCTCCTGGGTCAGGGTGTCCTAGAAAGTACCTTAAAACTCAGCTGTGACTCTCTTCCGCCGGCTGAGGGGGTGTGTGTATGTGTGTGTTAGGAAGGCCTACAAAAGAGGAAAGGAGACCAATGGGTGATGCCAGTCTGCGGAGGAGCAAATCAAAGCCAGCTTGCCCTTCCTTTGCACCCTGCAGAGGTCAAGGCCTATCAGCCCCTGACCTGCAGGACAGCTGAAGGTTTATTCTTTTTTTAAAACAATATATATTTTATTGAGTTTCTTTTATTACATCAATAAAACATCATAATATCAACTGCGGTCTTGGCATTTTACGGGTTCTTGGTTTCAAGATCCTAATATATTACATTTGTCTAATATTAAATAATAGCTTTAACTACAATTACTATTTATCTATTCTGCCCTTTGATTTATTTATATTTATTTATATTTGCTGAATATAAAGAGAGAGAGATAAACTCTACAAATTCTTCCATACAAAGTTTCTTTTATCGGATTATATTAGGTATCCTCAAGGTAACTCACGGTTATGTCGAGATGCACCTAATGTGCCAATTCTTTGCCGAGTTGAAATCGTAGTGTAAAATGATAGTAATCTTTCCCCCTGTTTCATCTCACAGTAGTAGAGCCAAAAGAGAGACGCCAGCATGAGGCTGGGGTTCCAGCAAAAGTGAAGAAACCTCCCCCCAACCCACCCACCCACCCAAGGGTCAATTCAGTGACCAATCAGGATTACAGATGTGGCCACAGGACGTGGACTACATTTCCCAGGATGCCTTAACTACATTTACCATGATGCATTCCCTTAAGGGGACAGCTCTCAAATCCTAACTAACTGTAGCAATTCCCATTGACTATAACTATGGCTGGACAGCACACTATTCAGATTATCTATCTCTCTATCTCTCTATCTATCTCTCTATCTATCTCTCTATCTCTCTCTCTATCTATCTATCTATCTATCTATCTATCTATCTATCTATCTATCTATCTATCTATCTATCTATCTATCTATCATATTGATATACTGCCCTTCTCCCGAAGGACTCAGGGCGGTGTACAGCCAACCATAAAACTTTATTACAATTCTAAAAGTTAAAAGAGAATTAAATATCTTTAAGGCTGCCTAAAATTACACCCTCCCCCAATAAATTATTAATAAAACCCCAAATTTTAAAATCCCAATTTAAAACTCGAATACTAAATTACACTAAAAATCCCAATTCAGCCTAGGCCGGCCTGTTCAAAGAGCCAGGTTTTTAATGCACGCCTGAATGCTCTCAGGTCGGTGTTATTGTGTAACTCCGGAGGCAGACCATTCCAGAGGGCGGGAGCCCCCACAGAGAAGGCCCTACTCCTAGGAGTCGCCAGGCGGCACGTGGAAGCCGTCGGTACCCGAAGAAGGCCCTCTCTGTGGGAACGCACAGGTCGGTGGGAGATTACCGGCAGAACGCGGTCCTGCAGATAACCTGGTCCGATGCCATGGATCGCTTTAAAGGTCAAAACCACAACCTTAAAGCAAACACGGAAAATCACCGGCAACCAATGCAGCTCGCGCGGGAGAGGCGTCACATGGGCGTTTCGTGATGCCCCCCCCCCCCGTAACCACGCGCGCGGCCGCATTTTGTACCAGCTGTAGCCTCCGAGTGCTCCCCACCGGGAGCCCCACGTAGAGGGTGTTACAATAGTCCAGGCGAGAGGCGACAAGGGCGTGAGTGACCGTGCGTTAAGGCGTCCCGATCCAGAAAGGGCCGCAACTGGCGCATCAGGCGAACCTGATAAAAAGACCCCCCCCGCCCCGGAGACGGCTGTAATATGTTCTTCTAAAGACAGCCGTGCATCCAGGAGGACGCCCCAAATTGCGAGCCCTCTCTGTTGTATAATTTACAAAAGTACGTTTTTTTACTTTCTTAAAGATAATTCAAGTTCGGGTTTTCTCTCGTCTCACTTTCTTAGTTCTGTTTGTTAATCTTTTTAGGTTCATTTTTATTTTATTTTATTTTAATTTATTTTTTCTTCCTCAGAGAGATAGTCAGGGGGGCACCAAGGAGCCCCACCTTTGCTGATAAAATAAATAAATAACTTTTATAATCTCTTTTCGTGCCTGCAGCTATTTTTGTAACCGGCAAAACGACCTTACGGATCCGCTTTATCTCAAAAAAGAGGGAAAGGGGGAAAAATAATAATTTTTTTTTAAAAAAGGCAAGATAAAGAGATCAAAAAAAAAGAGAGAGAGAGGGAAGGGGAAAAATAATAATAATAATAGTAATAGTAATAATAATAATAATAAAGCAAAATAAAGAGATCAAAATAAAGGACGTTCTTTTTTTCTGGCCAAGGTTTACAAGGTTTATAAACTAGATTTGGGGGCGTCTTGGACTTACAACCGGTCGTTTTAGCGTCCGTTGAGCGATGAGGAAAAATTGCACGATCCTTTGTGGTGTCTTCGTTTAGTAAGGAAGAATTGCAGAAACGGGGGGGGGGGGGGGCAAATGAACTCAAAGAGGGAGGGGGAGGGCGGGCGCTTGGCTTAGCAAGAGACTCAAATTGGGTCATAAGTTCGAGGCCAACTGGGGTCGTTTCGCACCTTAAGGGTCGCATTGAGTGAAAGTGGGGGGGGGGGGACCAGGACAGAAGTCACTGCGGGAAGGCAGCGTCGTAAAGTCTCGGGCCCTTTTCTGAACCCAGACTCTGGGTAATACTCACCCGACGGTGTGCAGGGGTTGCCCCTTGAGGGGAGGAGGTCAAGCTGGGAGAAAAGAGCAAGGGGATGGAAGGAAGGAAGGAAAGGAAAGGAAAGGAAAGGAAAGGAAAGGAAGGAAGGAAGGAAGGAAGGGAAGGAAGGAAGGAAAGACAAAGAAGGAGGAAGGGAGGGAGGGAGAGAGGAAGGAAGGAAGGATGGAAGGAAGGAAGGAAGGAAGGAAGGGAAGGAGGGAGGGAGGGACAGCCTTCTCCTCCTCCCTCAACAGGCACGATCCCACCGAAGCGGTTTCCGGGGCCCGGGACGGCCGGAGAAGAAAGCGCTTTGGTTTGGGGGGGTCCCCCCCAACCGAGGACGAAGCCCAGCGGCTCGATTCCCGTCAACGGAACGTTCTGGAAAAAGAGGAGGAAGGGAGGGTTAAAAAGGCCGGCGGGCCTTCTCCTGCAGACCACCCACCCCCCCGGCAAGAGAGGAAGGTGGGCCGAAGACCCCCTGCCTTATAGAAGCCCGGGGAGAGCCGAAGGGGACACACACACACACACACACACACACACACACAGAGTCCTGTTTCTCGAGAGGTGCCACGGAAGGTGGCCCAGGGTGGACGCAACGAGCACGAGCGACGTTCAATGGCCCGCTAGCCGGACGGTCAGGTTCCTGGTCTCTCCTTGGGCCGACTGGTCCCAGCAAAGCAAAACCAACAAGAGGCCGGTGAGTAAGGCGCTAGCCGGAGACCGGAAGTTCTAGTTCCACCTTGGGCACGAAAGGAAGACCGGGGGGGAGGGGGGGGCGCTTGAAGTGACTGGCCCGATGTCACCCAGCCGGCTTAAGGCGGGACTAGAACTCACCGTCTCCCGGTGACTGGAACAAAGTCACCCAGTTGGCTTTCACAACTAAGGCGGGACTAGAACTCACCGTATCCTGGTGATTGGCCCAAAGTCACCTAGTTGGCTTTCACAACTAAGGCGGGACTAGAACTCACTGTCTCCCATTGATTGGCCCAAAGTCACCCAATTGGCTTTCACAACTAAGGCGGGACCAAAACTCACTGTGTCCCGGTGATTGGCCCAAAGTCACCCAGTTGGCTTTCACAACTAAGGCGGGACTAGAACTCACAGTCTCCCGGTGATTGGCCCAAAGTCTCCCGGTGATTGGCCCAAAGTCACCCAGTTGGCTTTCACAGCTAAGGCGGGACTAGAACTCACAATCTCCCGGTGATTGGCCCAAAGTCCCCCAGTTGGCTTTCACAACTAAGGCCGGACTAGAACTCACTGTCTCCCGTTGATTGGCCCAAAGTCACCCAGTTGACTTTCACAGCTAAGGCGGGACTAAAACTCACAGTCTCCCGGTGATTGGCCCAAAGTCACCCAGTTTGCTTTCACAATTAAGGCGGGACTAGAACTCACAGTCTCCCGGTGATTGGCCCAAAGTCACCCAGTTGACTTTCACAACTAAGGCAGGACTAGAATTCAGTCTCCCATTGATTGG
The DNA here is from genome assembly GCA_023653725.1 of Bungarus multicinctus. Taxonomy (NCBI): domain Eukaryota; kingdom Metazoa; phylum Chordata; class Lepidosauria; order Squamata; family Elapidae; genus Bungarus; species Bungarus multicinctus. The sequence continues at coordinate 148,458,355 of CM042840.1, forward strand.
CCCAAAGTCACCCAGTTGACTTTCACAACTAAGGCGGGACTAGAACTCACTGTCTCCCATTGATTGGCCCAAAGTCACCCAGTTGACTTTCACAACTAAGGCGGGACTAGAACTCACTGTCTCCCGTTGATTGGCCCAAAGTCACCCAGTTGACTTTCACAGCTAAGGCGGGACCAGAACTCACCATCTTTCACAGCTAAGGCGGGACTAGAACTCCCCATCTCCCGGTGATTGGCCCAAATCACCCAGAGTAGACAATCATTTATCTGAAATACTATAGTTTCCTCTTGAGCAATGGGATTGGACTGGACAACCTCCCAGGCCCCTTCTGTCTCTGTTATTCAGAGCTGCGCTGGCGCAGTGCTTGGAGGTTAACTGCCCACTGCCAGCGGTTCGATCATGACCGGCGCGAGGTCAACTCAACCTTCCCTCCTTCCGAGGTCAAGAAAACGAGGACCCCGACTGTTGCGGGGAGGGGGTGGCGGCGGCAAGAGGCTGACTCTGCAAACCGCTAAAGAGGGGGCCGTAAAAGCAGTGTAAAGCGGTAGTTAAACCGAAGTTATTCTGTTTAACGCGCCCGGGGAATTGGAAAGCTCAAGAAAACAGTGCCCAGCTATGGCTTCCTCTAGCTCAGCGCCCACTTCTACATGGCCCACATGGACGAAGAGGGCACCAGGGCATTTGAGGGTTTGTCCGGATGGAAGGCCAGTCCCAAGTCTTGCCCCATTGTTTCAAAAGCAAGAAGTTGGGCAATTTCCCGTGCCAGGCCTTCCGCGAGTTTCCTCCTGGAGCTCAGAACCAGGGAGCCCAGAAGCCTCGGCTGCCACCTTCTTCTTCTGCCTCCTAACCTAACCACCCCCCACCGGTTCTGACCCAAACCTGGTTCCCAGAGAGCAAACCCGAGGCAATGGGACCAGCACCCCCTTCGAATGGTTTCGTTTATGAATCCCGTTCCTTCATGGATTAAAAAAAATAAATAAAAAGGCTGCTTGCAACTAATAAGACTAATAACTTGCCAGGTTTTTGCAAGGCTGCCCAAGAACCACTAGATAAAGTCCCTCAACCATACATCAAAGAGTCTGCAAACATCAACCCCGATATTCTTAACGTCCACTCGGCTCGAATGCAAGAACGTCTTTGCTTCCTGCAAAGAACTCCGGTCTCACAGGCTGGCTTTTATCCCTTTAAGGGAGAAGCCATCACCTTGCAGCCTCACTCCTGAGTCGCCTGTGGCTGCTTGCAGCTGCTCTGTCCTTTGAGCAGGCTCCTCGGGGTCCTTCTAGGACTTGTGCAAAGAAGGAAGACCTGTCCTTCTGCTCAACAGGCCCTATAAAGTATCTGGACTCCTGGGGGAAAGGAGAACATGCCAGAACAGAACATGACGCTGGCAACTACGGTAAGAAGACGATGGAAGCCTTCAGCATAAGGAGTCTTATGCCATCCTCGATCCTTGAACGAAGACTTACTCTAGGCCCATGGCGTTACTTCACAGGTGTTGGCAGTTATAAGACTTGGGGACTTCCAAGTCCCAGAATCCCCCAGCCAGCATGTTAAGGAAGGTCTTTCGCTCTGGCCAGTCTACCAACTGAATCCAGCGGTGGCTCATATTTTAACCATCTTATAAAAAAATCTGAGGTGCAGGTAAACTATGCCAGGGCGTTCCCCCAATCTACTACGTGAGTAATTAACTCTTTCAGAGTTCTATATCTATATCTGTCTGTCTGTCTATTTATCTATTATCTATATCTATCGATCTATATCTATATCTGTGTGTATCTATATATCAATATTTATATCTATCAATCTATATCTATTGTCTATCTATATCTATCTATCTATCTATCTATCTATCTATCTCTATCTATCTATCTGTGTGTATCTATCTATCATCTATTGATCTATATTTATCGATCTATCTATATCTATCTGTCTGTGTATCTATCTATCTATCTATCTATCTATCTATCTATCTATCTATCTATCTATCTATCCATCCATCCATCCATCATCTATCTATCTATATCTATATCTGTCTCTGTGTGTCTATCTATCTATCTATCTATCTATCTATCTATCTATCTATCTATATCTATCCTATATCTATGTCTGTGTATCTATCTATCTATCTATCTATCTATCTATATCTGTGTGTGTATCTATCATCTATCTATCTATATCTATCGATCTATCTATATCTATGTGTGTGTGTATCTATCTATCTATCTTTTATCTATCTATATCTGTGTGTGTATTTATCTATTTATTTATCTATCTGTCTATCTATCTATCTATCATCTATATCTATCAATCTATATCTATATCTGTCTCTGTGTGTGTATCTATATATATATATCTATATTTCTCTATATCAATCTCTCTCTCTCTCTCTCTCTCTCCATCCATGCATTTCTGGAGTAAGGACATCCTAAGAGGTCCAGGCTGTGCAATAGAGCAAGAAGGGGTTGTCCAACCTTGGCAACTTTTTAAGACTTGGGGACTTCAACTCCCAGAATTGCTCAGCCAGCTGGGCTGCCTGGGGAATTCTGGGAGCTGAAGTCCCCGTGTCTTAAAAGCTGGCAAGGGTGAGAAATCCTAGAGTGTCTGGGGTCAAGAGCAACTTGAGATGGGCCCCAAGAGCAATGATGATGATCAAAGGCCGGGAAGACTAAAAACGTAGGAAGAACGGCTGCGGGTTTTGGGGGTCTGGCTAGCTTAAAGAAAAGAATTCGGGGTGACATGATAGCGGCCTTCCGCTATTTGAAGGGCTTCCCCAAAGAGGGAGGGAGGGGCTGGGCTCAAATCGTTCTCCAAAATACCCGAAGGCAAGACAAGAAGCAATTCAAGAAATTAAATTAAAGGAATTGAAAGAGAAACTTCCTAAGAGCGAGGACAATTAACCAGCGGGACAGAAGTTGGCTCCAGAAGTTGGGGATGCTCCATCACGGCAGGTTTTAAAAGCTTTTAAAAATGGACAAACATTTGTGTAAAATGGTATAGGTTCTCCTGCTTGAGCAAGGGGGGCTGGACTAGAAGACCTCCGAGGTCTCTTTCAGCCCTATTCTATTCTACTCTATTCTATTCCATTCTATAGTCTCTATTCTATTCCTATTCTATTCTGTATTTTCTCTATTCCAATTCTTATTTCTATTCCAATTCTATTCTATATTCTATATTCTATTTCCTATTCTATTCTATATATTCTCTATTCTATTCCTATTTTATTCTGTATTCTAATTATCTATTCTAATTCTTATTCTATTCCTATTCCAATTCTATATTCTATATTCTAATTCCTATTCTTTTCTATATTCTCTATTCTAATTCTCTATTCTAATTCTTATTCTATTCCTATTCCAATTCTATATTCTCTATTCTAATTCCTATTCTTTTCTGTATATTCTCTATTCTATTCCTATTCCATTCTATTCTGAATATTCTTCTCTATTCTAATTCTTATTTCTATTCCTATTCTATTCTGTATATTCTCTATTCTAATTCTATTCCTATTCTATTCTATTCTGTATTCTCTATTCTAATTATAATTCCTATTCTATTCTGTATATTCTCTATTCTTATTCCTATTCTATTCTATACATTCTCTATTCTATTCCTATTCTATTCTGTATATTCTTCTCTATTCTAATTCTTATTCTATTCCTATTCTATTCTGTATATTCTCTATTCTTATTCCTATTCTATTCTATACATTCTCTATTCTATTCCTATTCTATTCTGTATATTCTTCTCTATTCTAATTCTTATTCTATTCCTATTCTATTCTGTATATTCTCTATTCTAATTCTTAATTTATTCCTATTCTATTCTGTATATTCTCTATTCTAATTCTATTCCTATTCTATTCTGTATTCTAATTCCTATTCTGTACTGTATATTCTCTATTCTATTCCTATTCCCATTCTATTCTATCCTGTATATTCTCTATTCTAATTATAATTCCTATTCTATTCTGTATATTCTCTATTCTTATTCCTATTCCTATTCTATACATTCTCTATTCTATTCCTATTCTATTCTGTATATTCTCTATTCTAATTCTTAATCTATTCCTATTCTATTCTGTATATTCTCTTTTCTAATTCTTATTCTACTGCTATTCCTATTCTGTATATTCTCTATTTTAATTCTTATTCTATTCTCACATGGTTTTTTTGGAAAGCAGTAAGGAAGGAAATTCTCTTCTCTGATCAGTAAACCCACAATATAAGCAAGCAGGAAGCTGTTTGCTCTTTTTTTAAAAAAAAATAAAATAAAAATCAGAAGTTAAAAGATATTGGGGGGGCCTAACCATACGATAGAAAGGCAGACAAGGGAAGGAGATAATATTCTGAGATTCATCGGATGCTGTAAGCTGCCGAGTGAAATTTGGACACGGCGTTTAAACTCTGGTGCTGGTTGACATCTACCCCCCCCCCATCCCACCCCCCCCAAAAATGGTCCCACTTTGTGCCTGTTTTATTTGGCATATCTATACGTGAAACATGCTGGACAGAGTCCTGAACTCAAAAGAGGAGAGAAAAAAAAATCAAGGGCTCCTGACAATTCTCCCATTGAGAGAGGAACCCTCAACTTCTGACCACAACTTGAGCAACCGCCTTTCTGTTGTTCAACGAGACAAGTTGTGACTTCGCCTCGGCCGGGCGAAGTTTTCCAAAAGGGAAGGTCGTAAATACGAAGCAGTGGACAAGCACCCTGGATTTTCACGGAGCCCTGCGTGAGGCAATGCACCTGCCAGAACAGCCCCAACCGCCAAGGGAAGACCAGGGGCGAAGGGAGAGGGACGCAAGAGCACAGAACCCATACGACTGGAGGGCACCTCAGAGGTCTTCTAGTCCAACCCCCGCTGAATTTCAAGGGAGCCGCTCCAATCAGCAGCCTTCCCTGGGGAGCCGAGTAGAATAGAATCACAGAGTGGGAAGGCACCCTGGAGGTCATCGAGTCCAGCCCCCCCCCCCGCCCCCCCGCGCAGGCAGGAAACCCTACACCACTTCAGACAAAATGGTTATCCAAGACATCTTCTTAAAAGCCTCCAGTGTTGGAGCAACCCACAACTTCTGGGGTGCAAGGTGTTCCACTGATGAATTGTTTTAACGGTCGGGAAATTTCTCCTTAGTTCTAAGTTGCTTTGGTTTCCACCCATGGCTTCTTAGAATAGAATATAGAATAGAACAGGAATAGGAATAGAATTAGAATAGAATAAATATTGGAATGAAGAATAGAATAGAATATAGAATGGAATAGAATATAGAATGGAATGGAATAGAATTATAATTACGGTAGAATAGAACAAATATTGGATTGAAGAATAGAATATAGAATGGAATAGAATATAGAATGGAATGGAATAGAATTATAATTAGAATAGAATAAATATTGGATTGAAGAATAGAATAGTCTACAGAATGGAATAGAACAGAACATAGAATGGAATGGAATTACGGTAGAACAGAATAAATATTGCAATGAAGAATAGAACAGAATATAGAATGGAATGGAATAGAATTATAATTAGAATAAATATTGAAGAATAGAATAGAATAGAATAGAATAGAATAGGAGAATGGAATGGAATGGAATAGAATTAGAATAGAATAAATATTGGAATGAAGAACAGAATATAGAATGGAATAGAATCGTATTAGAATAGGATAAATATTGGAATGAAGAATAGAATATAGATTGGAATGGAATTAGAATAAATATTGGTATATAGAATGGAATAGAATATAGAATGGAATGGAATAGAATTAGAATAGAATAAATAATGGTATGAAGAATAGAATAGACTACAGAATGGAATAGAATTATAATTAGAATAGAATATTGATATGAAGAATAGAATAGACTACAGAATGGAATAGAGAATGGAATGGAATAGAATAGAATTAGAATAGAATAAATATTGGATTGAAGAATAGAATTGAATATAGAATGGAATATAGAATCACAGAGTGGGAAGGGACCTTGGAGGTCTTCTAGTCCAACCCCCTGCCTAGCAGGAAACCCTATACCACTTCGGACACAGGGTTATCCAACACACCTTCTTAAAAACTTCCAGGGTTGGGAGCTATTCAACAACTTCTGGAGGCAAACTGTTCCAGCGATTAATTTGTCCTATCAGGAAAACTTCTCCTAAGTTGCTTCTCTCCTTGGTTTAGTGTCCAACCCATCGTTTCTTGTCCAGCTTTCAGGGGCCTGGGAGAATAGCTTGACTCCCTCTTCTTTGGGGCAGGCCCTCAAATACTGCAAGACTGCTCTCTTTGTCTCCCCCTGGTCCTTCTTCTCTTCCCTAGACTAGCCAAGCCCAGTTCCTGCAACCGTTCTTCCTAAATTTGAGCCTCCAATCCCCTCATCCTCTTTTTTACTCTTCTCTGCCTTCTTTCCAGAGTCTCAACCATTTTTTCTTTTTTACATCGTGGCGACCAAAACTGGATGCCATATTCCAAAGTGTGGCCTTGCCAAGGCCTTAATAAAGCCTTAGAAATATTGGAATGAAGAATAGAATATAGAATGGAATAGAACAGAATATAGAATGGAATAGAATAGAATTAGAATAGGATAAATATTGGAATGAAGAATAGAATACAATATAGATTGGAATGGAATAGAATGAGAATTAGAATAGAAGAAATATTGGTATGAAGAATAGAATATAGAATGGAATGGAATGGAATGAGAATAGGATAAATATTGGAATGAAGAATAGAATAGAATATAGATTGGAATGGAATGGAATGGAATAGAATGAGAATTAGAATAGGATAAATATTGGTATGAAGAATAGAATAGAATATAGAATGGAATAGAATATAGAATGGAATGGAATAGAATTAGAATAAATATTGGAATAAAGAATAGAATGGAATGAGAATAGGATAAATATTGGAATGAAGAATAGAACAGAATATAGATTGGAATGGAATGGAATAGAATGAGAATTAGAATAGGATAAATATTGGTATGAAGAATAGAATAGAATATAGAATGAATAGAATATAGAATGGAATGGAATAGAATTAGAATACTATTGGAAAACGACTAGAATAGAACTAGAATATAAAATGGAATGAATGAGAATATACTAAATATTGGAAATGAAGAATAGAATAAAATATGATTGGAATGGATGGAATAGAATGAGAATTAGAAATAGAGAGAATAGGTAGATATTGGATGACGAATAGAATAGAATAACAGAATGGAATAGGAATCGGGAGACAATGGGAATGGAAGTGGAGAAGTGTGAGCAGATCGTGGGGAATGGAAGAATCGCAAGTGAATCTCGAGTGGAATGGAATGGGAGAGGAAAATAATTACCAATGGATATAGGAATATTACATCGAGGAATAGAATAAATATAGCATGGAAAGATTAGACTAGCTAATCGGGACTGAAGAAGTAGGGGGCGGGTAGTATAGGTAGATGTCATGGATATAATTAGAATATGCTACATATGTATGCAGCAATAGAAGACGCAGCTATAGAATGGAATATAGATAGGGGGGTAGCGGAATGAATGTAGATAGAGTACGAATAAATATTGTCAAATTCATATCAGTAATGGAAAGAGATCTGAAAATGGGGCAGGCCTAGCAAATTATCATAGGATAAAATAATGGAATGAAGCGATAGAACGTCGACTGAAGCTTGGTTGGGCGAGTAATGGGCGCGAGTGGATAGATGAGCAATGGCTGAATAGGACATTATTGGTGGATGGCATAATATAACTAGGGAATAATCGATGCTATGGAATCAGTGAAAGTAGGCTAATATGGAACTTAGAATAGATGGGCATCGATACATAGCTCGTTGAATGGAATGGAATGAATAGAGAATAGATCTATTGGATGAAAGAATAATATAATTGGGAATGAATAGTATTACAATAAATAAATATTGGTGTATGAGCCTCAGGAGTCGCTAGAAAGAGACTATAGAATGGAGAATAGCCTTGGAATGGCAATCGTCATTAAATAGAACTCTGGCATGAAGGCATAGACCTCTAGATGGCATGGAAATAGATTAGAAGAGAATAAACATTGGTATGAAAACTCTAAATGTAATACAATATAATACTGACCTTGGACTTTCTTAGCATCTGCTAAATCTGAAATGAAGTAGTATTGCATGGCCCTTGCAAGATGGAATAGAATACGATAAATACTGGTCTGAATATCCTGTCATAGAACCATATAGCATGGGAACTGGCATGACAGGAAATATAAAGACGTTCACCAATGCATGATCGTTGAATTATTCTTTTGCGTTCTCTGCAAAGACCTAGAACTTCTGTTTGGGGTGTTTTTTTTTGGGGCGGGGGTTTGGCGCTGACCAGGCCCACCGGATGGCTCACGAGTCTAGGAGTTAACGTGGTGTGAGTCCGCTAGGAAATGCGGGTCGATAATTTATTTGTATAAAACAAGACGACAGCCTGAACCCCGAGACTGGGAGATGCCCAGGGGTGCTCTTGTTTTTGGCACAAGCGGAAGGGCCGTACTTCTTGAGAAAGGGCCCGTGGATTTCAGAGTGAGGATACCAACCCCTCCATCCCCCCCCAATGGGCCTGCCCCCCCAAAAGGGTTGCAGACTCTTTTCCTTCTTTTGCCCTCCTGGGGACTTCCCAGCGGAAACTCTTGCAACAAGCTTGTCCACTCTCCTTTTCAAAACAAGATTATTTTCATTCCCAGGCGGGCATGAATCTCAAAAATAGTTCCTCGAGATAAGCACCCGCCTTTCTTCCCCTGGGAAGGGCGGCCCGTAACAGAAAGGTCCAAAAAAAAAACCAACACAACCACAACCACCGAAGTACAAAGAATTTCAAGGAAGAATCTGAACCGAACGAAGGACTTTGCTTCCTGCCAAGGATTCATCACCTTGGCCTGACTTTGATCCGTTAGGGGAGGAGCGATCACACACACACACACCCCCCAGCCTTACCTCCCGCATCGTTCCTTTGGTCTCAGTTTCTCTCGCCTTCTGGCAGCTCTGCGCACACGCGCACTGGGAACAGGCTCCCTTCACTCCTCTTCCTCGCGGCTCCCAGACTACGGAGATGGTCCTGATCCCATCCCCGCATCGGACGCTCGTCGAGTTCTCTCCAGATTCCCAGATTGGTCCCCAGATAACAGATAATCAAGAGTCGGAAGGGATCTTGTTGGTCATCTAGTCCAACCCTCCTGCCCCGCCCCCCCCCCCCCCCGTGCCCAAGCGGGAGACCCTACACCGTTTCTGACAAATGGCGGTCCAATCTTTTCATGAAAGTCTCCCCATTGTCTAGGGTGGATTTGATTTAATCAAATCAATTTAAATCACGATTTCAATCACACTTTCAATCATTAGTAAAAGAGGCTTGATTGACATCAACTCGATTTAAATCGTATTTTTTTTTAAAGATCAACTATCATCTCAGCTGTGAAACCGTGGCGACCGCCATCAACGCAGTGCATGTTATCTCAGCTTGCAGAGTATGGATTCGTTGAAGGGAGTTTACCAAAAATGTGAAATATTGCAGAATATACCACCTTGTGTTACATAACCAAGCTCCATTTCATGCCTGAACAAACTAAATTATTAATGTCTCTTAAACAGAACCCTATCTTTAGAATGGATTTTATTCCAAAGGGCCTTTTATTAAAATAAATTTGATTAAAAATAAAATTTAAAAAAAATCCAAATTTAAATTTAAAAAAAAATCCGGTGTCTTTCGATTTTGTAACAAAAAAAAAAAATCATTGATTTTTATCCACCCTGTGATGGAATAACCTTTGGATGGGTAATATATTTCCCTCAAAAAAAGCATTTTAGTTATTAAAAAAAATCCGATTTAAATTAAAAAAAATCCGATTTAAATTTTAAAAAAAATCCGATTTAAATTTTAAAAAAATCTGATTTTTTTGATTTTTTTTTTTAAATCATTGATTTTTATCCACCCTGTGATGGAATAACCTTTGGATGGTAATACATTTCCCTCAAAAAAGCATTTTATTTATAAAAAAAAAATCCGATTTAAATTAAAAAAAAATCCGATTTAAATTAAAAAAAAAATCCGATTTAAATTTAAAAAAAATCTGATTGTTTTGATTTTTTTTTTAAATCATTGATTTTTATCCACCCTGTGATGGAATAACCTTTGGATGGGAATATATTTCCCTCAAAAAAGCATTTTATTTATAAAAAAAAAATCCGATTTAAATTAAAATAAAAAAAATCCGATTTAAATTAAAAAAAAAAATCCGATTTAAATTTAAAAAAAATCTGATTTTTTTTATTTTTTTTTTAAATCATTGATTTTTATCCACCCTGTGATGGAATAACCTTTGGATGGTAATATATTTCCCTCAAAAAAGCATTTTATTTAAAAAAAAAATCCGATTTAAATAAAAAAAAATCCGATTTAAATTTAAAAAAAAATCTGATTTAAATTTTAAAAAAATCTGTTTTTTTTTATTTTTTATTTTTTAAAAATCATTGATTTGTATTCACCGGCTGCCAACACGACCACAACACCAGCAACCAGCAATTCAAGACTTTGGCATTTTCTGGGAGTTGGAAGTCACTGGTCCTGGAGGGGCCATGGAAACTGCCCGCTATCCAGCAGCTACTATACAAATTAACAAATAATCGTTGGCGTTGGGTTTGAAAGTGCCCACCTTGCCAGCTGCAAGCATGTTCAATTCTGGGGGGTCGGGGGGTCCTAGAAAGCCTTACCCCCCCACCCCTTCCCGCCAGATAACTTTTGACTCTTGCTGGCCCTCACAACTTCGGAGCCTACTAGGCCTTAAATTCTTAAAAACTGAACTTTAAAAACAAAATGGTAATAATAATGCATATGCGCGCCGCCGTGTTTTTAGTCCCGCCCTGGTTCAATGTACGGACTGCGCACCGAAATGCATCAACTTGGGGTTAAAAAGAATTAGGAAAGGAATTATGAAACATCTTCGATCCTTCGACGCCGGCTATCACCTGTCTCAGGTAATTGGGCCCCAAAGCACCTTTGCAACACCAATTCTTGACCTTCTCCACCTAGCAACCACCACTGAGGTGCTACTTCCGGGGTTTACTATCGAGCCAACTATCAAAGAAAGGATGCTGCTGCAATTCAAATTTAAGGTTCAATTTCGAAAGCCCGAAGGGTCTCTCCATCCTCTTCCTCAGCTGCCCCAAAGTCACCCCGCTCGAAATCAAACCTCAACGAAGGGGCTCCGCCCTCCGGTGACAGGTGGGATCGCCAGGGGTTGCTCTTTCAGGAAAGGCAAAGTGAACTGAATTCATAATAGCCGAGTAATCCCAATAACAACATCTCTCTCTCTCTCTCCCATCTCTCACAACCATCCAATGCAATGGATGAAGCTTCCCGGATAGGAAGCAAAAAAAAATATTATCATCATCATCACTATCACCAGCACCACTATCACCATTATCATCATCATCATCATCACTATCATTATTATTATCATTATTATTATCGATAACCTTTAGTGAGCTTCATAGCCTTATTGGTAGCTCAACAGCTAGAATCCTAACCAAGGACCTATTGTTAATAACTATCATCATCATCATCATCATCATTACTATTGAGGACCTTTAGTGAGCTTCATAGCCTTTGGGGCTGGTTGGGAGCTCAACAGCTGGAATCCTAACCAAGAACCTATTAATTGTTAATAGCTATCAATCATCATCATCATCATTACTATTGATAACCTTTAGTGAGCTTCATAGCCTTTGGGCTGGTTGGGAGCTCAACAGCTGGAATCCTAACCAAGAACCTATTAATTGTTAATAACTATCATCATCATCATCATCATCATTACTATTGATGACCTTTAGTGAGCTTCATAGCCTTTGGGGCTGGTTGGTAGCTCAACATCTGGATCCTAACTAAGGACCTATTAATTGTTAATAGCTATCATCATCATCATCATCATTATTATTGATGACCTTTAGTGAGCTTCATAGCCTTTGGGGCTGGTTGGTACTCACTCTGAATCCCTAACTAGGACCTATTAAATTGTTATAACTATCTCATCATCATCACATTATTATTATACACACAATGACAGTATACTAGTCAACGAGATCCCATGCTGTGGTTTCATTACTAGTATAATCATCCACATCATCATCACTATTCTTATTATTATTATTATTGATACCTTTAGTGAGCTTCATAGCTTTGGTGCTGGTTTGGTAGCCATGATCTGAATCCTAACCAGGACCTATTGTTATACAAGCATCCTCATCACATTATGATGATAACCTTTATTGAGCTTCATAGCCTTGGAGTGCTG
>CM042840.1:148471159-148491399 GCA_023653725.1 Bungarus multicinctus
CAGAACAGAATATAGAAGGAACGGAAATACAGATGGAATGGAATATAGAATCACAGAGTGGGAAGGGACCTTGGAGGTCTTCTAGTCCAACCCCCTGCCTAGCAGGAAACCCTATACCACTTCGGACACAGGGTGATCCAACACACCTTCTTAAAAACTTCCAGGGTTGGGAGCTATTCAACAACTTCTGGAGGCAAACTGTTCCAGCGATTAATTTGTCCTATCAGGAAAACTTCTCCTAAGTTGCTTCTCCTCCTTGGTTTAGTGTCCAACCCATCGTTTCTTGTCCAGCTTTCAGGGGCCTGGGAGAATAGCTTGACTCCCTCTTCTTTGGGGCAGGCCCTCAAATACTGCAAGACTGCTCTCTTTGTCTCCCCCTGGTCCTTCTTCTCTTCCCTAGACTAGCCAAGCCCAGTTCCTGCAACCGTTCTTCCTAAATTTGAGCCTCCAATCCCCTCATCCTCTTTTTACTCTTCTCTGCCTTCTTTCCAGAGTCTCAACCATTTTTTCTTTTTACATCGTGGCGACCAAAACTGGATGCCATATTCCAAAGTGTGGCCTTGCCAAGGCCTTAATAAGCCTTAGAAATATTGGAATGAAGAATAGAATATAGAATGGAATAGAACAGAATATAGAATGGAATAGAATAGAATTAGAATAGGATAAATATTGGTATGAAGAATAGAATACAATATAGATTGGAATGGAATAGAATGAGAATTAGAATAGAAGAAATATTGGTATGAAGAATAGAATATAGAATGGAATGGAATGGAATGAGAATAGGATAAATATTGGAATGAAGAATAGAATAGAATATAGATTGGAATGGAATGGAATGGAATAGAATGAGAATTAGAATAGGATAAATATTGGTATGAAGAATAGAATAGAATATAGAATGGAATAGAATATAGAATGGAATGGAATAGAATTAGAATAAATATTGGAATAAAGAATAGAATGGAATGAGAATAGGATAAATATTGGAATGAAGAATAGAACAGAATATAGATTGGAATGGAATGGAATAGAATGAGAATTAGAATAGGATAAATATTGGTATGAAGAATAGAATAGAATATAGAATGGAATAGAATATAGAATGGAATGGAATAGAATTAGAATAAATATTGGAATGAAGAATAGAATAGAATAGAATATAAAATGGAATGGAATGAGAATAGGATAAATATTGGAATGAAGAATAGAATAGAATATAGATTGGAATGGAATGGAATAGAATGAGAATTAGAATAGAATAAATATTGGAATGAAGAATAGAATAGAATACAGAATGGAATAGAATATAGAATGGAATGGAATGAGAATAGGATAAATATTGGAATGAAGAATAGAATAGAATATAGATTGGAATGGAATGGAATAGAAAGAATTAGAATAGAATAAATATTAGAATGAAGAATAGAATAGAATATAGAATGGAATAGAATTAGAATAGGATAAATACTGGACTGAAGAATAGAATAGAATATAGATTGGAATGGAATGAGAATTAGAATAGGATAAATATTGGTATGAAGAATAGAATAGAATATAGAATGGAATAGAATATAGAATGGAATGGAATAGAATTAGAATAAATATTGGAATGAAGAATAGAATGGAATAGAATATAAAATGGAATGGAATAGAATTAGAATAGGATAAATATTGGAATGAAGAATAGAATAGAATAAAGATTGGAATGGAATGGAATAGAATGAGAATTAGAATAGAATAAATATTGGTATGAAGAATAGAACAGAATATAGAATGGAATGGAATAGAATTAGAATAAATATTGGAATGAAGAATAGAATGGAATAGAATATAAAATGGAATGGAATGGAATGGAATGAGAATAGGATAAATATTGGAATGAAGAATAGAATATAGATTGGAATGGAATAGAATTAGAATAGAATAAATATTGGTATGAAGAATAGAATAGAATAGAATATAGAATGGAATAGAATAGAATATGGAATGGAATAGTATTAGAATAGGATAAATATTGGAATGAAGAATAGAATATAGATTGGAATGGAATAGAATTAGAATAGAATAAACATTGGTATGAAGAATAGAATATAGAATGGAATACAATATAGAATGGAATGGAATAGTATTAGAATAGGATAAATATTGAAATGAAGAATATAGATTGGAATGGCATGGAATAGAATGAGAATTAGAATAGAATAAATACTGGTATGAAGAATAGAATGGAATAGAATATAGAATGGAATGGCATGGAACAGAATTAGAATTACATCATGATCTTGATTTTATCTTTGTTTATGCAACCTAGAACTTTGTTGGGGTTTTTTTTTGGGGGGGGGGGGTTGGCAGCTGCCGCCCACGGCTGGCTCACATTTTAACGGGGTGTCCGCTAGGAAATGCGGGGATAATTTATTTTTATAACAGAGCAACTCTGAACCCCGAGACTGGAGAAGCCCTGCTTGGTTTTGGCACAAGCAGGGCCTACTTCTGGAGAAATGCCTGGATTTCAGAGTGAGGATACCAACCCCTCCATCCCCCCCCAATGGGCCTGCCCCCCCAAAAAGGGTTGCAGACTCTTTTCCTTCTTTTGCCCTCCTGGGGACTTCCCAGCGGAACTCCTTGCAACAAGCTTGTCCACTCTCCTTTTCAAAACAAGATTATTTTCATTCCCAGGCGGGCATGAATCTCAAAAATAGTTCCTCGAGATAAGCACCCGCCTTTCTTCCCCTGGGAAGGGCGGCCCGTAACAGAAAGGTCCAAAAAAAAACCAACACAACCACAACCACCGAAGTACAAAGAATTTCAAGGAAGAATCTGAACCGAACGAAGGACTTTGCTTCCTGCCAAGGATTCATCACCTTGGCCTGACTTTGATCCGTTAGGGGAGGAGCGATCACACACACACACACCCCCCAGCCTTACTCCCGCATCGTTCCTTTGGTCTCAGTTTCTCTCGCCTTCTGGCAGCTCTGCGCACACGCGCACTGGGAACAGGCTCCCTTCACTCCTCTTCCTCGCGGCTCCCAGACTACGGAGATGGTCCTGATCCCATCCCCGCATCGGACGCTCGTCCGAGTTCTCTCCAGATTCCCAGATTGGTCCCCAGATAACAGATAATCAAGAGTCGGAAGGGATCTTGTTGGTCATCTAGTCCAACCCTCCTGCCCCGCCCCCCCCCCCCCCCGTGCCCAAGCGGGAGACCCTACACCGTTTCTGACAAATGGCGGTCCAATCTTTTCATGAAAGTCTCCCCATTGTCTAGGGTGGATTTGATTTAAATCAAATCAATTTAAATCACGATTTCAATCACAATTTCAATCATTAGTAAAAGAGGCTTGATTGACATCAACTCGATTTAAATCGTATTTTTTTTTAAAGATCAACTATCATCTCAGCTGTGAAACCGTGCGACCGCCATCAACGCAGTGCATGTTATCTCAGCTTGCAGAGTATGGATTCGTTGAAGGGAGTTTACCAAAAATGTGAAATATTGCAGAATATACCACCTTGTGTTACATAACCAAGCTCCATTTCATGCCTGAACAAACTAAATTATTAATGTCTCTTAAACAGAACCCTATCTTTAGAATGGATTTTATTCCAAAGGGCCTTTTATTAAAATAAATTTGATTAAAAATAAAATTTAAAAAAAATCCAAATTTAAATTTAAAAAAAAATCCGGTGTCTTTCGATTTTGTAACAAAAAAAAAAAATCATTGATTTTTATCCACCCTGTGATGGAATAACCTTTGGATGGTAATATATTTCCCTCAAAAAAGCATTTTAGTTATTAAAAAAAAATCCGATTTAAATTAAAAAAAAATCCGATTTAAATTTTAAAAAAAATCCGATTTAAATTTTAAAAAAATCTGATTTTTTTGATTTTTTTTTTTAAATCATTGATTTGAGTTACATTCTCAAAAAGCTTTGATTTAAAAAAAGAAAGCCGTTTAATAACCCTTTATAAAAAAAATCGATGTAAATTACAAAAAATTTATTGTTTGATTTTTTTTTAATCATGATTTTAACCACCTGGCTGAATAACTCTTGATGGATATATTTAATCAAAAAAAAATAAAAACAAAAAATCGATTTAAATTAAAAAAAAATCCGATTTAAATTAAAAAAAAAATCCGATTTAAATTTAAAAAAAATCTGATTTTTTTTTTTTTTTTTTTAAATCATTGATTTTATCCACCCTGTGATGGAATAACCTTTGGATGGTAAATATTTCCCTCAAAAAGCATTTTATTTAAAAAAAAAATCCGATTTAAATAAAAAAAAATCCGATTTAAATTTAAAAAAAAATCTGATTTAAATTTTAAAAAAATCTGTTTTTTTTTATTTTTTATTTTTTAAAAATCATTGATTTTTATTCACCGGCTGCCAACCGACCACAACACCAGCAACCAGCAATTCAAGACTTTTGGCATTTTCTGGGAGTTGGAAGTCCACTGGTCCTGGAGGGGCCATGAAACTGCCCGCTATCCAGCAGCTACTATACAAAATTAACAAATAAATCGTTGGCGTTGGGTTTGAAAGTGCCCCCTTGCCAGCTGCAAGCATGTTCAATTCTGGGGGGGCGCGGGGGTCATAGAAAGCCTTACCCCCCCACCCCTTCCCGCCAGATAACTTTTGACTCTTGCTGGCCCTCACAACTTCGGAGCCTACTAGGCCTTTAAATTCTTAAAACTGAACTTTAAAAACAAAATGGTAATAATAATGCATATGCGCGCCGCCGTGTTTTTAGTCCCGCCCTGGTTCAATGTACGGACTGCGCACCGAAATGCATCAACTTGGGGTTAAAAAGAATTAGGAAAGGAATTATGAAACATCTTCGATCCTTCGACGCCGGCTATCACCTGTCTCAGGTAATTGGGCCCCAAAGCACCTTTGCAACACCAATTCTTGACCTTCTCCACCTAGCAACCACCACTGAGGTGCTACTTCCCGGGGTTTACTATCGAGCCAACTATCAAAGAAAGGATGCTGCTGCAATTCAAATTTAAGGTTCAATTTCGAAAGCCCGAAGGGTCTCTCCATCCTCTTCCTCAGCTGCCCCAAAGTCACCCCGCTCGAAATCAAACCTCAACGAAGGGGCTCCGCCCTCCGGGTGACAGGTGGGATCGCCAGGGGTTGCTCTTTCAGGAAAGGCAAAGTGAACTGAATTCATAATAGCCGAGTAATCCCAATAACAACATCTCTCTCTCTCTCTCCCATCTCTCACACCATCCAATGCAATGGATGAAGCTTCCCGGATAGGAAGCAAAAAAAAATATTATCATCATCATCACTATCACCAGCACCACTATCACCATTATCATCATCATCATCATCACTATCATTATTATTATCATTATTATTATCGATAACCTTTAGTGAGCTTCATAGCCTTATTGGTAGCTCAACAGCTAGAATCCTAACCAAGGACCTATTGTTAATAACTATCATCATCATCATCATCATCATTACTATTGATGACCTTTAGTGAGCTTCATAGCCTTTGGGGCTGGTTGGGAGCTCAACAGCTGGAATCCTAACCAAGAACCTATTAATTGTTAATAGCTATCATCATCATCATCATCATTACTATTGATAACCTTTAGTGAGCTTCATAGCCTTTGGGGCTGGTTGGGAGCTCAACAGCTGGAATCCTAACCAAGAACCTATTAATTGTTAATAACTATCATCATCATCATCATCATCATTACTATTGATGACCTTTAGTGAGCTTCATAGCCTTTGGGGCTGGTTGGTAGCTCAACATCTGGAATCCTAACTAAGGACCTATTAATTGTTAATAGCTATCATCATCATCATCATCATTATTATTGATGACCTTTAGTGAGCTTCATAGCCTTTGGGGCTGGTTGGTAGCTCAACATCTGGAATCCTAACTAAGGACCTATTAATTGTTAATAACTATCATCATCATCATCATCATTATTATTATACACAAAAATGACAGTATACATAGCAAACGAGATAACCATGCTGTGTTTCATTACTATTATAATCATCATCATCATCATCACTATCATTATTATTATTATTATTGATAACCTTTAGTGAGCTTCATAGCCTTTGGGGCTGGTTGGTAGCTCATGATCTGGAATCCTAACCAAGGACCTATTGTTAATAACAACCATCATCATCATCATTATTATTGATAACCTTTAGTGAGCTTCATAGCCTTTGGGGCTGGTTGGTAGCTCAACATCTGGAATCCTAACCAAGGACCTATTGTTAATAACTATCATCATCATCATCATTATTATTGATAACCTTTAGTGAGCTTCATAGGATTTGGGGCTGGTTGGTAGCTCAACATCTGGAATCCTAACCAAGGACCTATTAATTGTTAATAACTATCATCATCATCATCATCATCATTATTGATAACCTTTAGTGAGCTTCATAGCCTTTGGGGCTGGTTGGTAGCTCAAGATCTGGAATCCTAACTAAGGACCTATTAATTGTTAATAACTATCATCATCATCATCATTATTATTGATAACCTTTAGTGAGCTTCATAGCCTTTGGGGCTGGTTGGTAGCTCAACATCTGGAATCCTAACCAAGGACCTATTGTTAATAACTATCATCATCATCATCATTATTATTGATAACCTTTAGTGAGCTTCATAGGATTTGGGGCTGGTTGGTAGCTCAACATCTGGAATCCTAACCAAGTACCTATTGTTAATAACTATCATCATCATCATCATCATTATTGATAACCTTTAGTGAGCTTCATAGCCTTTGGGGCTGGTTGGTAGCTCAAGATCTGGAATCCTAACTAAGGACCTATTAATTGTTAATAACTATCATCATCATCATCATTATTATTGATAACTTTAGTGAGCTTCATAGCCTTTGGGGCTGGTTGGTAGCTCAACATCTGGAATCCTAACCAAGGACCTATTAATTGTTAATAACTATCATCATCATCATCATTATTATTGATGACCTTTAGTGAGCTTCATAGCCTTTGGGGCTGGTTGGGAGCTCAACAGCTGGAATCCTAACCAAGAACCTATTAATTGTTAATAGCTATCATCATCATCATCATTACTATTGATAACCTTTAGTGAGCTTCATAGCCTTTGGGGCTGGTTGGGAGCTCAACAGCTGGAATCCTAACCAAGAACCTATTAATTGTTAATAACTATCATCATCATCATCATCATCATTACTATTGATGACCTTTAGTGAGCTTCATAGCCTTTGGGGCTGGTTGGTAGCTCAACATCTGGAATCCTAACTAAGGACCTATTAATTGTTAATAGCTATCATCATCATCATCATCATTATTATTGATGACTTTAAAGTGAGCTTCATAGCCTTTGGGGCTGGTTGGGAGCTCAACAGCTGGAATCCTAACCAAGAACCTATTAATTGTTAATAGCTATCATCATCATCATCATCATTACTATTGATAACCTTTAGTGAGCTTCATAGCCTTTGGGGCTGGTTGGGAGCTCAACAGCTGGAATCCTAACCAAGAACCTATTAATTGTTAATAACTATCATCATCATCATCATCATTACTATTGATGACCTTTAGTGAGCTTCATAGCCTTTGGGGCTGGTTGGTAGCTCAACATCTGGAATCCTAACTAAGGACCTATTAATTGTTAATAGCTATCATCATCATCATCATCATTATTATTGATGACCTTTAGTGAGCTTCATAGCCTTTGGGGCTGGTTGGTAGCTCAACATCTGGAATCCTAACTAAGGACCTATTAATTGTTAATAACTATCATCATCATCATCATCATTATTATTATACACAAAAATGACAGTATACATAGCAAACGAGATAACCATGCTGTGTTTCATTACTATTATAATCATCATCATCATCATCACTATCATTATTATTATTGATAACCTTTAGTGAGCTTCATAGCCTTTGGGGCTGGTTGGTAGCTCAACATCTGGAATCCTAACCAAGGACCTATTGTTAATAACTATCATCATCATCATCATTATTATTGATAACCTTTAGTGAGCTTCATAGGATTTGGGGCTGGTTGGTAGCTCAACATCTGGAATCCTAACCAAGGACCTATTAATTGTTAATAACTATCATCATCATCATCATCATTATTGATAACCTTTAGTGAGCTTCATAGCCTTTGGGGCTGGTTGGTAGCTCAAGATCTGGAATCCTAACTAAGGACCTATTAATTGTTAATAACTATCATCATCATCATCATTATTATTGATAACCTTTAGTGAGCTTCATAGCCTTTGGGGCTGGTTGGTAGCTCAACATCTGGAATCCTAACCAAGGACCTATTGTTAATAACTATCATCATCATCATCATTATTATTGATAACCTTTAGTGAGCTTCATAGGATTTGGGGCTGGTTGGTAGCTCAACATCTGGAATCCTAACCAAGGACCTATTGTTAATAACTATCATCATCATCATCATCATTATTATTGATAACCTTTAGTGAGCTTCATAGGCTTTGGGGCTGGTTGGTAGGTCAACAGCTGGAATCCTAACTAAGGACCTATTAATTGTTAATAACTATCATCATCATCATTATTATTGATAACCTTTAGTGAGCTTCATAGCCTTTGGGGCTGGTTGGTAGCTCAACATCTGGAATCCTAACCAAGGACCTATTAATTGTTAATAACTATCATCATCATCATCATTATTATTGATAACCTTTAGTGAGCTTCATAGGATTTGGGGCTGGTTGGTAGCTCAACATCTGGAATCCTAACCAAGGACCTATTGTTAATAACTATCATCATCATCATCATTATTATTGATAACCTTTAGTGAGCTTCATAGGCTTTGGGGCTGGTTGGTAGGTCAACAGCTGGAATCCTAACTAAGGACCTATTAATTGTTAATAACTATCATCATCATCATTATTATTGATAACCTTTAGTGAGCTTCATAGCCTTTGGGGCTGGTTGGTAGCTCAACATCTGGAATCCTAACCAAGGACCTATTAATTGTTAATAACTATCATCATCATCATTATTATTGATAACCTTTAGTGAGCTTCATAGCCTTTGAGGCTGGTTGGTAGCTCAACATCTGGAATCCTAACCAAGGACCTATTGTTAATAACTACCATCATCATCATCATTATTATTGATAACCTTTAGTGAGCTTCATAGGCTTTGGGGCTGGTTGGTAGGTCAACAGCTGGAATCCTAACTAAGGACCTATTAATTGTTAATAACTATCATCATCATCATCATTATTATTGATAACCTTTAGTGAGCTTCATAGCCTTTGGGGCTGGTTGGTAGCTCAACATCTGAAATCCTAACCAAGGACCTATTAATTGTTAATAACTATCATGATCATCATCATTATTATTGATGACCTTTAGTGAGCTTCATAGCCTTTGGGGCTGGTTGGTAGCTCAACATCTGAAATCCTAACCAAGGACCTATTGTTAATAACTATCATCATCATCATCATTATTATTGATAACCTTTAGTGAGCTTCATAGCCTTTGGGGCTGGTTGGTAGCTCAACATCTGGAATCCTAACCAAGGACCTATTGTTAATAACTATCATCATCATCATCATTATTATTGATAACCTTTAGTGAGCTTCATAGGATTTGGGGCTGGTTGGTAGCTCAACATCTGGAATCCTAACCAAGGACCTATTGTTAATAACTATCATCATCATCATTATTATTGATAACCTTTAGTGAGCTTCATAGCCTTTGGGGCTGGTTGGTAGCTCAACATCTGAATCCTAACCAAGGACCTATTAATTGTTAATAACTATCATCATCATCATCATTATTATTGATAACCTTTAGTGAGCTTCATAGGCTTTGGGGCTGGTTGGTAGGTCAACAGCTGGAATCCTAACTAAGGACCTATTAATTGTTAATAACTATCATAATCATCATTATTATTGATAACCTTTAGTGAGCTTCATAGCCTTTGGGGCTGGTTGGTAGCTCAACATCTGGAATCCTAACCAAGGACCTATTAATTGTTAATAACTATCATCATCATCATCATTATTATTGATAACCTTTAGTGAGCTTCATAGCCTTTGGGGCTGGTTGGTAGCTCAACATCTGGAATCCTAACCAAGGACCTATTGTTAATAACTACCATCATCATTATCATTATTATTGATAACCTTTAGTGAGCTTCATAGGCTTTGGGGCTGGTTGGTAGGTCAACAGCTGGAATCCTAACTAAGGACCTATTAATTGTTAATAACTATCATCATCATCATCATTATTATTGATAACCTTTAGTGAGCTTCATAGCCTTTGGGGCTGGTTGGTAGCTCAACATCTGAAATCCTAACCAAGGACCTATTAATTGTTAATAACTATCATGATCATCATCATTATTATTGATGACCTTTAGTGAGCTTCATAGCCTTTGGGGCTGGTTGGTAGCTCAACATCTGAAATCCTAACCAAGGACCTATTGTTAATAACTATCATCATCATCATCATCATTATTGATAACCTTTAGTGAGCTTGTTGGTAGGTCAAAATCTGGAATCCTAACTAAGGACCTATTAATTGTTAATAACTATCATCATCATCATCATTATTATTGATGACCTTTAGTGAGCTTCATAGCCTTTGGGGCTGGTTGGTAGCTCAACATCTGGAATCCTAACCAAGGACCTATTAATTGTTAATAACTATCATCATCATCATCATTATTATTGATGACCTTTAGTGAGCTTCATACCTTTGGGGCTGGTTGGTAGCTCAACATCTGGAATAACTACCATCATCATCATCATCATCATTATACACAAAAATGACAGTATACATAGCAAACGAGATAACCATGCTGTGTTTCATTACTATTATAATCATCATCATCATCATCACTATCATTATTATTATTATTATTGATAACTTTTAGTGAGCTTCATAGCCTTTGGGGCTGGTTGGTAGCTCAAGATCTGGAATCCTAACCAAGGACCTATTGTTAATAACTATCATCATCATCATCATCATTATTGATAACCTTTAGTGAGCTTCATAGCCTTTGGGGCTGGTTGGTAGCTCAAGATCTGGAATCCTAACCAAGGACCTATTAATTGTTAATAACTATCATCATCATCATCATTATTATTGATAACCTTTAGTGAGCTTCATAGCCTTTGGGGCTGGTTGGTAGCTCAACATCTGGAATCCTAACCAAGGACCTATTAATTGTTAATAACTATCATCATCATCATCGTTATTATACACAAAAATGACAGTATACATAGCAAACGAGATAACCATGCTGTGTTTCATTACTATTATAATCATCATCATCATCATTATTATTGATAACCTTTAGTGAGCTTCATAGCCTTTGGGGCTGGTTGGTAGCTCAACAGCTGGAATCCTAACCAAGGACCTATTAATTGTTAATAACTATCATCATCATCATCATCATTATTATTGATGACCTTTAGTGAGCTTCATAGCCTTTGGGGCTGGTTGGTAGCTCAACATCTGGAATCCTAACTAAGGACCTATTAATTGTTAATAACTATCATCATCATCATCATTATTATTGATGACCTTTAGTGAGCTTCATAGCCTTTGGGGCTGGTTGGTAGCTCAACATCTGGAATCCTAACTAAGGACCTATTAATTGTTAATAACTATCATCATCATCATCGTTATTATACACAAAAATGACAGTATACATAGCAAACGAGATAACCATGCTGTGTTTCATTACTATTATAATCATCATCATCATCATCATCACTATCATTATTATTATTGATAACCTTTAGTGAGCTTCATAGCCTTTGGGGCTGGTTGGTAGCTCAACAGCTGGAATCCTAACCAAGGACCTATTAATTGTTAATAGCTATCATCATCATCATCATCATTATTATTATTGATAACCCTTAGTGAGCTTCATAGCCTTTGGGGCTGGTTGGTAGCTCAACATCTGGAATCCTAACCAAGGACCTATTAATTGTTAATAACTATCATCATCATCATCATCATTGATAACCTTTAGTGAGCTTCATAGCCTTTGGGGCTGGTTGGTAGCTCAACATCTGGAATCCTAACCAAGGACCTATTAATTGTTAATAACTATCATCATCACCATCATTATTATTATTGATAACCTTTAGTGAGCTTCATAGCCTTTGGGGCTGGTTGGTAGCTCAACATCTGGAATCCTAACCAAGTACCTATTAATTGTTAATAACTATCATCATCACCATCATTATTATTATTGATAACCTTTAGTGAGCTTCATAGCCTTTGGGGCTGGTTGGTAGCTCAAGATCTGGAATCCTAACCAAGGACCTATTAATTGTTAATAACTATCATCATCATCATCATTATTATTGATAACCTTTAGTGAGCTTCATAGGCTTTGGGGCTGGTTGGTAGGTCAACAGCTGGAATCCTAACTAAGGACCTATTAATTGTTAATAACTATCATCATCATCATTATTATTGATAACCTTTAGTGAGCTTCATAGCGTTTGGGGCTGGTTGGTAGCTCAGCATCTGGAATCCTAACCAAGGACCTATTAATTGTTAATAACTATCATCATCATCATCATTATTGATAACCTTTAGTGAGCTTCATAGGCTTTGGGGCTGGTTGGTAGCTCAACATCTGGAATCCTAACCAAGGACCTATTGTTAATAACTATCATCATCATTATTATTGATAACCTTTAGTGAGCTTCATAGCCTTTGGGGCTGGTTGGTAGGTCAACAGCTGGAATCCTAACTAAGGACCTATTAATTGTTAATAACTATCATCATCATCATTATTATTGATAACCTTTAGTGAGCTTCATAGCCTTTGGGGCTGGTTGGTAGCTCAACATCTGGAATCCTAACCAAGGACCTATTGTTAATAACTATCATCATCATTATTATTGATAACCTTTAGTGAGCTTCATAGCCTTTGGGGCTGGTTGGTAGGTCAACATCTGGAATCCTAACTAAGGACCTATTAATTGTTAATAACTATCATCATCATTATTATTGATAACCTTTAGTGAGCTTCATAGCCTTTGGGGCTGGTTGGTAGGTCAACAGCTGGAATCCTAACTAAGGACCTATTAATTGTTAATAACTATCATCATCATCATTATTATTGATAACCCTTAGTGAGCTTCATAGCCTTTGGGGCTGGTTGGTAGCTCAACATCTGGAATCCTAACCAAGGACCTATTAATTGTTAATAACTATCATCATCATCATCATCATTGATAACCTTTAGTGAGCTTCATAGCCTTTGGGGCTGGTTGGTAGCTCAACATCTGGAATCCTAACCAAGGACCTATTAATTGTTAATAACTATCATCATCATCATCATCATTATTATACACAAAAATGAGCAAACGAGATAACCATGCTGGGTTTCATTACTATTATTATTACTATTACTATTATTATTATGTTCTTGTTCTTTTCTTCTTCTCTCCTCCTCCTCCTCCTCTTCCTCCTCCTTCCTCCGAAAAAAAAACCAGCCCAGTTCCTTTTCTAAAAACCACGTTTGATATTCTGCAAATCGCCACCGTATCTTTTTCCCGGCCGCATCTAACCTGGTTTCCTTCTTTATATATTGGGACTATCGGATACCCATGCTTCACTACCAAACGACGTGGTGGGGCTTAGTGTTTTGGGGGGAGGAAAATAAGGGGGGGAGGGGGAATTTTGCCTCTGCCTACCAGCATCCATCGGTCTTCCTCTGGCTAGTGTCCTGGCAGTGTGGGAGAGAGTGGAGGGCTGTTAGGCAAGAATATTTGCTGCGTGAGCAAGGCGCAGACAGCAAGGAGCCCGGGCGTGGCTTAGCTCAACTGTTCTGGACCAAAGCGGCTTGGTAAACTGAACCTCCTCCCCCCTCTGCTTGGGTTTTGCATTGGGAAGAGATTTCTTTTTTTTTCAGGTGGGATGGGGGAGTTGAACTCCTGATCATCAGAGCATGTTAATAATAATCATCATCATCATAATAATATAGGAAATATTTAATATCTGATGGTCATTTTGGGCTTGACGGTTCTGGAGATTTGATGGTGATGCACGAGTGATATTTTACTTTTTTATAGACTAGAGAGAGAGAGAGGGAGGGAGGGAGGGAGGGAGAGAGAGAGAGAGAGAGAGAGGGAGAGAGGGAGAGAGAGATTGACTGATTATAGATTAGATATAAAGATAGATTAGATATAGATTATAGATATATAGATTAGATATAAAGGTAGACAGATATAGATAGATGATATAGATTGTAGATTAGATATAAAGATAGATAGATTATAGATTAGATATATAGATTAGATATAGATCAGATATAGATAGGATATAAAGATATAGATAAGATATAGATTGATAGAGATACAGATTAGATATAGATTGATAGAGATACAGATTAGATATAGATTATAGATTACATATAGATATATAGATTAGATATAGATTAGATATAGATACATAGATTAAAGGTATAGATAGGTGATATAGATTGTAGATTAGATATAAAGATAGATAGATTATAGATTAGATATAGATTAGATATAGATCAGATATAGATAGATAGGATATAAAGATATAGATAAGATAGAGATTGATAGACAAAGATATAGATTATAGATTAGATATAGACAGATGATAGATATAGATTATAGATTAGATATGTAGATAGATAAGATAGATAGATTGATAGATAGATTGATATAGATAGATAGATAGATAGATAGATAGATAAGATAGATAAAAGATAGATGATAGGTATGTAGATGGATAGATAGGTAGTTAGGTAGATATGTAGGTAGGTAGGTAGGTAGGTAGAGAGGTGATAGATGGTGATAGGTAGATAGAAAGAAAGAGAGAAAGAAAGATAGATAGATAGATATAGATAGATAGATATGTAGATGGATAGATAGGTAGGTAGATATGTAGGTAGGTAGGTAGATAGGTGATAGATGGTGGTAGATAGAAAGAAAGAAAAAGAAAGAAAGATAGATAGATAAGATATATAGATAGATAGATAGATAGATAGATAGATAGATAGATAGATAGATAGATAGATAGATAGATAGATAGATAAAGATATATAGATTGATATAGATAGATAGATAGATAGATAGATAGATAGATAGATAGATAGATAGATAGATAGATAGATAGATAGATAGATAGAGGGTTATAGATATAGTAATATTTCGCATATATATAGAAGAAAGATATAGTGGAATATTAAAAGGAATTCCTGACCACAAGCCAAGGAGTTTTTTAAAGAAATGACTCTACTACAGGAAGAAGACTAGAGCCCAGTGCTTATAACCGAACAGGCATGGGCCCCACATTAGTCGATTTTGAATGTTTTTTTATACGGACCTTCCATTCAAAACTCAATCAGATAAGATAGGGGTGTTACGGATCCATTCCCCCAAATCTTGTCCCCTTGGTGTGTGACCTTGGAAGCCACGGCTGCCGCCCCCCTTGCCTTGCAAAAGCACACTCCCACCCACCCCTCACAACCACACCCCCCCCCCCTTTTTTTAAAAAAGTCTTTTGGGAGTCCAGGAAGACCTGACATTTCACCTGGGGTGGGACAAGGCTCCTCCTACCCAGCGCCAGAAAGTCTGGCAAGCTGGCAAGTGGAGTTTGCTACGGGCACGCGAGTGTCATCGTTTTATGGTTTTATAGGTACTGGCATTGGCTTGTTCTTGTGAGCCACCCCAGGAGTTGCTCAAGCTTGAGGTGAGGTGAGGTGAGGTGAGGTGGGGGTCCCATTTAAAAATCAACCTGGCCCAAGGAGGGATTGTGGATTTGAAAGGCAGGAGGAACTAGGCGTGTTAAAAGGAAGCGGTTAGGAAGGCAAAGGTTTCTGAAGGTGAAGTAATATGGGTTTTTTTTTTCCTTAAAAAAGATAAAAGAGTCAAAAGGGTGTCCCCACCCTCTGCTTTCCTTGAAAGGAAAGTCTCAGCATGGGCAGACTGAGGGCAAAGTCTCACTGCCCTTCCTTCAAAAGGCTCCCTTGCTCCTATTCAGGGGATGACAACACAATAATAATAATAACAACAACATCCATAACAACACAAGAGCAAACAATAGATGCAAACTCAAGGTAAATCACACCAAACTTGATTGCAAGGAAATATAACTTCAGCAATAACAGAGTGGTCAATGTCTGGAATACTCTACCAGACACTGGGGTTTCTTCCCCAAACCCCAAAAACTTGAACCTTAAGACTGTCTACTATGGACCTCCTCACCCCTTTCTTAAGAGGTTTGTAAGGGGCGTGCATAAGTGCACCAACATGCCTACCGTCCCTGTCCTATTGTTTCTTTTATATTTTATTTTTCTTCTATGTATCCGTGTATTCATAACTATGTTTTTACTTACGCCTACTATCTTGTAAGCAATTGACAAATAAAAATAAATATATATTCTTTTTTATTTTTCTTATATCTATCCATGTATTTATAACTATGTTTTTACTTACGCCTATTATCTTGTAAGCAATTGACAAAATAAATAAATAAAAATAAATGAAGATGAACTCTACAAGCCAGAGGGATAAAAAGTCAAGCAGGCTGTGCAAGAAAACTGAAACTTTATAGCAAAAGTCCTTAACAAGCTGAAGCCATTCCACTTTTTATCAACTGTGGCTAGAAAGGTAGTAACATTTTGGGAGGGGATTGGAGGGCAAACCCCACTTGACAGTCTTCACTTAGCAGCAGAAATTTGAGGCTCAGTTGTGGTCGTTAAAGCCCAATACTACCTGTAGTAAGGAATTTCGGTTCCCACAACCACCAACCTGATTAAAAAGGATGTTCAACACCCCTGAGAAAAGTGTAGCAGGATAAGCGAGGTGGATGGTCTGGAATGAACTTGCTAGCTGCCGACACAAGAGATAACAGGGAATCAGAGTTGGGAGGGACCTTTGGAGGTCATCTAGTCCAACCCCCCCCTCCTCCGCCCAAGCGGGAGACCCTACACCAATTTCTGACCAACGGGAGTCCACCCCACCAGCCCTCCCTTTCCCCAATCAAGCAAGCAATCAATGAATCAGAATAGATCCGGAAGGGACCTTGTAGGTCATCTAGTCTGACCCCCTAGTCCAATACCCTACACCATTTCTGACAAGTGACTGTCCAATCTCTTTGAAAACCTCCAGTGTTGGAACACCCACAACTTCCAGAGTCATTAATTGTTCTGGGATTGTAGATTGGAAGGTACCTTGGAGGTCATCTAGTCCAGCCCCCGTTCAAGCACAAGACCCCCCTACAAACCATTCCAGACAAATAAATATCCTGTCTCTTCTTAAAAGCCCCTCCAGTGATGGGAGCAGCCACGATATCTCAAGCCGTTCCGCTGATTAATGGATCTGGGATTACAGAATATCAGAGTTGGAAGGGACCTTGGAGGTCATCTAGTCCATCACCCCCCCTCCACCCAAGCGGGAGACCCTACACCAATTTCTGACCAATGAGAGTCCACCCCACCAGCCCACCCTTTCCCCAACCAATCAAGCAATCAATGAATCAGAATAGAGCTGGAAGGGACCTTGGAGGTCATCTAGTCCAACCCTCCCCCCATGTCCAATACCCTACACCATTTCAGACAAATGGGTATCCAATCTCGTCTTAAAAGCCTCCTGGTGATGGAGCACCCACAACTTCTGGAGTCAAGTCGTTCTGTTGATTAATTGATCTGGGATTATAGAATATCAGGAATTGGAAGGGACCTTGGAGGTCATCTAGTCCAGCCCCCGCTCAAGCACAAGACCCCCCCTACAAACCATTCCAGACAAATAAATATCCAGTCTCTTCTTAAAAGCCCCTCCAGTTGAGGGGAGCAAGCACGATATCTCAAGTCGAGCCGTTCCACTAACGGATGTGAGATTATAGATTATCAGAGTTGGGAAGGGACCTTGGAGGTCATCTAGTCCAGCCCCCGCTCAAGCACAAGACCCCCCCCCTACAAACCATTCCAGACAAATAAATATCCAGTTTCTTCTTAAAAGCCCCTCCAGTTGAGGGGAGCAACCACGATATCTCGTCGAGCCGTTCCACTAACGGATATGGGATTATACATTATCAGAGTTGGGAAGGGACCTTGGAGGTCATCTAGTCCAGCCCCCGCTCAAGCACAAACCATTCCAGACAAATAAATATCCAGTCTCTTCTTAAAAGCCCCTCCAGTTGAGGGGAGCAACCATGATATCTCAAGTCGAGACGTTCCACTCACGGATGTGGGATTATACATTATCAGAGTTGGAAAGGGACCTTGGTGGTCATCTAGTCCAGCCCCCTGCTCAAAGCAGAAGACCCTGGCCTACACCATTTCAAACAAACGGGCGTCCAGTCTCTTCTTAAAAGATTCTGGCTGCAGAGTCGTGACCCCTTCCAGGGTCCATGTTTACCCTCCATGGTCCAATCCAGGTCATGCCCCTGACCCGGCTGTCAATCATTAGCTCTCTGGCTTTGAACCAGGCCTAAGCCAACATCCTTAGCTGCACTGTTGCTTCCTCCTCCTCCTCCTCCACTGCCAAGAGGCCCAACCATGGCTTCAGGTGAAGCCAGGTCAGCCCTTGGAAGCTGGTTCCTCTTTTTTTTTGGGGGGGGGGGGGAGAGAGAAGGGTCCCTATTTCCTTGGAAACAAAGCAGCATCCCAGGTTAAAAATCAAACCAAACAAAACCCACAAGCCATGCAAGCTTGTTTTGAAAAAAAACAGGCGCCAAAAAAAGCTTGTTTTGGTTTGGTTTTGCAATTGCAAAAGCTCCTTTTTTCCTCTTGCAATTGCAAAACCTCCTTTATTTCCCTCCTTTTTTCCTTTTGCAATGGCAAAAGCTCCTTTATATTCCTCCTTTTTTTTCCCTTTTGCAATAGCTCCTTTTTTTCCTTTTGCAATTGAAAAAGCTCTTTATTTTCTCCTTTTTTGGGGGGGGGGGGAAGAAGGCAATTGTCTTTTTTGCAAGGCCCCCTCTCCCCGACTCCCCCCCCTTCCCTTGCAACAGCAAGGCCCAAAACGTAGCCTTGGAAAGAGGAGGGTCTGCACCCCCCCCACCTCCTTTCCATCCCCCCCCCCACTTTCAGGGTCCCTCCCCAACAAATTTGAATGCACGGGGGAGGGAGGGGGTGTCTATTAGAAGAGTGCATGCAACCTTTCCCAATTAATACCCCCACACACATGCATCTTGGGGGACCCCGCTCCTGCAGCCCTCCCCCCCACAAATTGCACGCACAGGGGAAAGGGAGGGGGTGTCTATTGGGAGTGGGGGGGCGTGCAACCCATCCCCTCGTCCCCAATTAATACCCCTACACACACACATGCATGCACCAGTCTCTTGAGGGGGCCGCTCCTTCAGGCCCACCCCCATAATTTGCACGCACAGGGGGGGAGGGAAGGGGTGCCTATTAAGAGGGGGGGGTTGCATGCAACCCTCCCCCTCGTCCCCAATTAATACCCCCCACACACACACATGCATGCACCAGTCTTTTGAGGGGGGTGCTCCTTCAGGCCCACCCCTACAAATTTGCATGCACAGGGGGGAGGGAAGGGGTGCCTATTAAGAGGGGGGGGGTTGCATGCAACCCTCCCCCTCGTCCCCAATTAATACCCCCCCACACACACATGCATGCACCAGTCTCTTGAGGGGGGTGCTCCTTCAGGCCCACCCCTACAAATTTGCATGCACAGGGGGGGAGGGAAGAGGTGCCTATTAAGAGGGGGGGGTTGCATGCAACCCTCCCCCTCGTCCCCAATTAATATTCCCCCCCCCCCGGAAAAAAAATGCATGCACCGGTCTCTTGGGCTCGCCGCCACCCAAAGCCGGAAAATCGGGGGAGGGGGGGGGGCTTTCCATTTTGCAAGCTTTTTAAGCCCCCCCCACCCCACTTTATCTCCCCTCCTCCACCCCCACCCCCGGGATGAGGGCTCCCCACCCCCCTGCAAAAAGGGGGGGGGCGGGGGCTTCCCGCCAGACTCGAACCCCTCCCCGGGCTGCAGCCACACCCCCGCGGGAAGTGGGGGGGGGGGGAGGCCGCGCTCCCCCGGGCCACGTGCGCGGAGGGGACGCGGCCTGGTGCTGCGGGCCCGGCCAGGGAAGGATGGGGGGAGTCTGTGTGTTTTTTTTTTGGGGGGGGGGAGGAGGAGGAGGAGGAGAGCCCCGGTTCCCATGGCGACGGAGGGCCTTGGCCTTGTCTGTGAAATCCAAAAATCCCATAACCTACCCCCCACCAGCGCGGACGACAGCGTAATCAGCGGGTGG
>CM042840.1:148491899-148566206 GCA_023653725.1 Bungarus multicinctus
ACCCGCCGCGGCGCAGTCACGTGATCCGAGCTCCGGTTTTTTTTTTTTCCTTCCCGCCCTTTTTTTTTTTCCTTTTTTTTTTTTTTGGGGACCTGGCCCGTCTCTCCCGCGTGACGTCATGCGCCCGCGATAAAATGACGTCAGGCCAGCCCAAATGGGAGGCCCTGAGGGTCTCTGAGCCGGCGCAGAGTGCCTTGGGTTCCTCTTCTGCCTCAGTTTTTATACCCAATTGACCGCCGCGCCAGGGGGGGAGGGGGTTGAAGAAAGAGGCGGACTGGGACTCCCAGAATTCCCCTGCCCCAGCCAGGGGAATTCTGGGAGTTGAAGTCCCAACGCTCTTAAAGCGGCCAAAATGGGGACAGAGGAGCCTAGAGGTGGGCAGGCCGGGGTCACTCTAGACTCCAGAGTTTCATCTGGAAGAATTAAATCGTACTCTGGAGCCCATCTGGTTGCCTTTGATTTTAAGCCAAGGGTCTTCCATCTTGGCAAGGTTAAGACTCAGGGACTTCAGCTCCCAGAATCCCTGAGCTGACTTGACTGGAGGAGGAATTCTGGGAGTTGAAGTCTACCAGTCTTAAAGCTTCAAGTTGGAAGACCCCTGATCTATCTCTATCTATCTATCATCTACCTACCTATCTGTCTATCAATCAATCATCTATCTACCTATCTATCATCTACCTATCCATCATCTAGCTATCATCTACTTACCTATCTGTCTAACTTCATCTATTTATCTATCATATATAATCCATCTCCCATCTATCAATCTTATCTCTCTCCATCTATCCATCCATACCCAACTATCAATCTCTCACTCTATCTATCCATCTCTACCTACCTACCTACTATCTATCAATAATCTGCCTACCTATCTACCATCTATCTACCTCTTATCTATTTATCATCTATCTATCATCTACCTACCTATCAATCATCTATCATCTACCTATCTATCACCTATCTATCATCTACCTACCTATCTGTCTATCAATCATCTATCATCTACCTATCTATCATCTACCTATCTATCATCTACCTATCTATCATCTACCTATCTATCATCTATCTATGATCTATCTATCATCTACCTATCTATCACCTATCTATCTATCATCTACCTATCTATCATCTATCTATCATCTACTTACCTATCTGTCTAACTTCATATATTTATCTATCATCTATAATCCATCTTCCATCTATCAATCTATCTCTCTCCATCTATCCATCCATCCCCAACTATCAATCTCTCACTCTATCTATCCACTTCTACCTACCTACCTACTATCTATCAATAATCTACCTACCATCTATCTACCTATTTATCTAATTATCATCTATCTATCATCTACCTATCATCTATCATATATGATCTATCTATCTATCATCTACCTATCTATCTATCTATCTATCTATCTATCTATCTATCTATCTATCTATCTATCTATCTGTCTAAATATCTATAATCCATCTCCCATCTATCAATCTCTCTCCATCTATCCATCCATCCCCAACTATCAATCTCTCACTCTATCTAATCTATCCACCTCTACCTACCTATCTACCTACTATATCGATCAATAATCTGCCTACCTACCTATCATCTATCTACCTATCTATCATCTATCTATCATCTACCTGTCTGTCTATCATCTATCTATCTATAGTTATCAATCTATCGATCATCTATCTCTATCAATCATATACAATATCTATCATCTATCTCAAGAGTCTTCCAACTTGACAGCTTTAAGACTCGTGGACTTCAACTCCCATAATTCCTGAGCTGACATGACTGGAGGAGGAATTCTGGGAGTTGAAGTCTACCAGTCTTAAAGCTGTCAAGTCAAGTTAGAAGACCTTTGATCTATCTTATCTATCATCTACCTATCTATCATCTACCTACCTATCTATCATCTATCTATCATCCATCTCCCATTTATCAATCTCTCTCTCTCCATCCATCCATCCCCAACTATCAATCTTTATCTAATCTATCCACCTCTACCTACCTACCTACTATCTATCATCTATCTCTATCAATCATTTACAGTATCTATGTATCTATAATCCATCTCCCATCTATCAATCTCTCTCTCTCTTCATCTATCCATCCATCCCCAACTATCAATCTCTCACTCTATCTAATCTCTCCACCTCTACCTACCTACTATCTATCTATCTATCTATCTATCTATCTATCTATCTATCTATCTATCTATCTATCAATAATCTGCCTACCTACCTATCATCTGTCTACCTATCTATTTATCTATCATCTATCTATCATCTACCTGTCTGTCTATCATCTATCTATCTGTAGTTATCAATCTATCGATCATCTCTATCAATCATTTACAGTATCTATCATCTATCTCAAGGGTCTTCCAACTTGACAGCTTTAAGACTCGTGGACTTCAACTCCCAGAATTCCTGAGCTGATGTGACTGGAGGAGGAATTCTGGGACTTGAAGTCCACGACTCTTAAAGCTGTCAGGTTGGAAGACCCTTGATCTTATCTATCTATCATCCATCTCCCATCTATCAATCTCTCTCTCTCTCCGTCCATCCATCCCCAACTATCAATCTCTCACTCACTCTCTCTTATCTAATCTATCCACCTCTACCTACCTACTTATCTATCATCTATATCATCTATTTATTGTTATCTATTCTCTTTCTATAATTATCTATATCATCTATTTTTCTATAGTTATCTAGCTGTCATCTATCTTTCAAGTGTCACCCCAGAATCAACCTGTGGACGCTGGATAAGTTTCCTCCATATAAAAATCCTGCTGCCCTTGAAGGCAAATGGTTTTGCTTTTCACAATAAATATTTCTTCTTTCCTCACTAATTATTCTTCTGAATTTTTAATCTATATATATTAAATAGAGAGAGAGAGAGAGATTATAAACTATTCTAAAAATACGAGTTGTCAAAGTCGAAACAGACATCCTGCGATCTCCGGGAACTTCAAATTATATTGAATGTCACTTACTAAGCTTTTGCCAGCCTCTGCTGACATCGTCAAGAGTATTAAGCTACCATCGCACAGATCTCTGCCTTTATATCTCATTAATCAATTTCGCCCCTGCACGCGTCATAGGCCCTTCCAACCGCCTCCCCATCGGGAATTAACTTTTATATTAACCTTTTAGATTATATCATACCTCTGGAAAAGGGGAGCCCAACCCCCAACCCCCCAGCCAAAAACTCTTTTGCCTGTTTTGCAACTGCCACGGATTTGCCAATTTCAGATTTCTTGTGCAATCGGTTGGCTCTTCCACAATCTTTCTTAACAAATGCGGTTACCGAGCCAGCTACTATTTATATATAGCTCTGTCTTGGGTTTCTATTTCAAAAGGAAGAACCTTTCCTTTTGTCCCTTCCATCTCTTGTCCTGTCCTCTTCTCTTCAAAACCTCCCTATCTGGAGGCGAGCGGTTCCATTTTGGTTCATTGCTTTTAACTGTCAGGAAAATTTCTCCGTAGTCAAGACCTTGTTGAGGATCCAAACTCTGTCGAGGACCTTGGAGTAGTCATCTCTAATGATCTAAGTGCTAGAGCCCACTGTAACTACATAGCCCAAAAGGCGTTAAGAGTTGTTAACCTGATCCTACGTAGCTTTTTCCTCTGGTAAAATATCACACTAATAACTAGAGCATACAAAACATTTGCTAGACCAATATTCGAATACAGCTCATCGGTCTGGAACCCACATTACGTATCTGATATTAATACAGTGGAGAAAGTCCAGAAATATTTCACAAGAAGAGTTCTCCACTCCTCTACTCGTTGCAGAATAAATACCTTAGGCCACCAGACTCGAAATTCTAGACCTAGAAAACTTAGAACTACGTCGCCTTCGGTCTGATCTAAGTATAGTACATAAAATTATACGTTGCAATGTCCTACCTGTCCATGAATACTTCAGCTTCAACCATAACAACACAAGAGCAAACAATAGATACAAATTCAAGGTTAATCGCCCCAAAAGTGATGGCAGGAAATACGACTTCAGCAACAGAGTGGTCAATGCCTGGAATACTCTACCTGACTCTGTGATTTCTTCCCCAAACCCCCAAAACTTGAACCTTAGACTGTCTACTATGGACCTCCTCACCCCTTTCCTAAGAGGTCTGTAGGGGGCGTGCATAAGCGCACCAACATGCCCACCATCCCTGTCCTATTGTTTCTTTTCTATTTTTCTTATATGTATCATATATTCATAACTATATTTATACTTATACCGTCCCTGTCCTATTATTGCTTTTATTTTTCTTATATGTATCCATGTATTCATAACTATATTTTTACTCATACCTATGATCTTCTAAGCAATTGACAAAAATAAATAAATAAAATAAAATAAATAGCTCTCGGTTGCTTCCCTCCTTACTTAGTTTCCATCCGTTGTTTGCTTCAGGCCAAATTTCAATTTTTGCCCTCTGCAACATTAGCTGCCCCGGCGAATTGTGCCTTATCTGCCGACGTTATCAGTTATATAACCATTAGTTTCTTCCTGCAATTTAGTAATTCACACGGAATATTATTATTATTATTCTTTTTTTATTGGCCAATTATACCTCGCTTAAAGTATTCAAGAGGTCTGCTTGAGGACCGCGCCCGTTCAACCCTTTTTCCCTGGCTGTCACAGGCAGGCGTGCAAGAGGTTTTTCCAACCATCAGCTGGGAATAGTTTCAGCTGGATTGAAATCAAGGTATGGTCAGATCGTTGTCAGATCAAGATAACGCCCCAGCAAATGATGAAGAGACGAGAGGTTGCTGATCAAAGATCAACCACGTTCCATAAATCTATTTTTATGTCTCGATCGGGAGGACAGGAATAAAAACCCACCTGGGAGAAGTTGTTGGGGAACGGGGTGCTTTCGAAAGAGAGGGAAGGTGCAATCCGTTCATCGGTTTGGGCTTACGGCCTGCGTAGCTCCCTTGGGCGTGGGAAGGAGCTACCTTCCGATTTCTTATCTGGTGACCACGTCACTCATGGGTTTTCTTTGGCATTCAGCATTTGGCATTTGGTTCAAATCGTAACTCAGAGGATCCGTGGCCCTCCCTCTCTAATCACCCCCTCCCTGTTATGAATAGTTGAATACATGAAATGGGTACATATAAGAAAAATAAAAAGAAACAAGAGGACAGGGACGGTATAAGTATAAACCTAGTTATGAATACAGGGATATATATAAGAAAAATAAAAGAAACAATAGGACAGGGACGGTAGGCACGTTGGTGCGCTTATGCAAGCCCCCTACAAACCTCTTAGGAAAGGGGGGAGGTCCATAGTAGACACTCTAAGGTTAAAGTTTTTGGGGTTTGGAGAAGAAACCACACAGTCAGGTAGAGTATCCCAGACATTGACCACTCTGTGGCTGAAGTCGTATTTCCTGCCATCAAGTTTGGTGCGGTTAACCTTGAGTTTGAATCTATTGTGTGCTCTTGTGTTGTTATGGTTGAAGCTGAAGTATTTATGGACAGGTAAGACATTGCAATGTATGATTTTATATACTATATACTTAGATTGGACCGAAGGCGGCGTTTGTTCTAGGTTTTCTAGGTCTAGAATTTCGAGTCTGTTGGTATTTAAGGTATTTATTCTGCAACGAGTAGAGGAGTGGAGAACTCTTCTTGTGAAATATTTCTGGATTTTCTCCACTGTGCTAATATCAGATACGTAATGTGGGTTCCAGACTGATGAGCTGTATTCGAGTACTGGTCTAGCAAATGTTTTGTATGCTCTAGTTATGTTAAGATAAAATGTCGAACTGGTTAAGCATACAAGTCCCATAATGCTTCACTGCATATTCCCCTCCCACCAGTTATAAAGGATCCTCACTTTTGGCTTTGCCCAGACTCTCGTTTTCCTCCTGGAGGAGTGGTGTATCTGGGAGAGAGCATGGATGTGAATTGGCTTGATTTTTCTACAATAAAAGAATTATTCTGACAGCAAATAGTTTTGGGAGTTGATTTTGGCTAAGATCCATTATAAGTTATCAACGAATGGTAGCAGAGGATGGTTGCCAAATTCACGATGTCCGTGTTGAAAATGTTGCAATCAAAACGAATGACTCAAAGCATGGTAAACCTTTACAAAATAATTGGGCACATATTTGGCATAGAAAGTTGGGGCATTTTGGGTTTTCCTGTTGTTAAAAAGATGTTGAATTGTTCTGAAGGACTAAAGGTAAATAATTGTGAAAATTATTTAGGGGGTTCCATTTGTGTGAGAGTTCAAAGTCACAAGAAAAAACCCCGACCCCCCAAAAAAATCAGAAAGGAACACCACGCACATTTTTCAGTTGGTACACATGGATTTTTTTAGCTTTCAATCCCTGTGATTGTTTTATTCTCCAGCCATTTATTTAATCTTTTTAAATTCTATTTTAAATATTGTATTTGTAACTGCGTTTCTATTCGGCTGTACACCGCCCCGAGTCCCGTTGGGAGAGGGCGGGGCGGTATATAAAATTGATTAATAAATAAATAAAATAAATTAAATAAATAAATCTAGTGGGCCCCTTGAAGCTCTCTATTGGCCACAAAAAAATATTTTCTCACACAATTGTCGACAACCATAGTAGATACGGTTTCGTATACGCCCTCAAACATAAAGGGGAAACATTCACCAAGTTGAAAGAGTTCTATAAGAGGGTAGAAAACCAACGCAGCATTCAAATCAAACAGATCATGACAGACCGCGGTTCTGAATTTCTTTCCAAAGAATTCAGGGATTGGATTAACAAACATGGTTTAAGACACTTTACAACTTCGCCCTTTTCTTCGCCTTTCAAAATGGTGTGGCTGAACGCAGGAACGGCGTCTTCCAGACTATGGTTAGATGCATATTAGAAGATGCCAGATTAAACTTTTCATATTGGGGAGAGGCCATCTTATATTCAAACTATACCCTTGATAGAATATGGTCAAGTGTGATACAGAAAAAAACCCCTATGAAATAATGTACAATCAGAAACCCACACTAGCACATTTCCATGTTTTTGGGGGGTAACTGCCGACGTACACATACCCAAGCGACTCAGAGGAAAAGGAGATAAGGTATCAAAAAAAACCTCAAATTTGTTGGTTATGAACCAAAACTCAAAGCTTTACAGATTCATGGATAGAAACCACAAGGTAAATCCCATCGAGATCAACAAAATTTCCATGAAAACATACCAACTGGAGTAAGAGACGCTCAAATGAAATAATAATTGGCAAGGGTACATTCAAAACTGATCAGAAACAAACACAACTTCACACACATACACACACTAGAACAACAAAAGCCAACAGAAATAGCATTAAGGTTAGGGCGTGGAGAGGAAGGTCATCACATACTCAAAACCAAAGGTATAGATGAGTACAGCTCAGATGACTCATTGGAAAACAACGTCCCGACCGAAAACACACCCACAGGAAATCACAAAGGTCTAATAAGGGCAAAATTCCAAATACCTTAAGGGACTCTGTGATGTCAATTGATACCACCATAGTTACACCCAAACATTATAATGACATACACGCACTCCCACCAAATGGACAGTTACAATGGAAAGAGGCTATGCAGAGGGAGATAGAAAGTATTAAAAAAAAAAACTTAGAAGTATATACCCCCTCAAGGGTCCCAGAGAACAAAAAAAAATTATCGGTACTAAGTGGGTATACAAAATAAAACCCTTAGAGGATGACAAAAATCTACACAAAGCGAGACAAAGAGGCACAAGGTTTCTCACAAAAATGTCCAGACGATTGCATAGACAGTTATTCACCTACAGTGAGGGCAGAGAGTGTTAAGACAGCCTTAGTCGTTGCCTCGATTCTAAATGAACACGTATACCCATTCGATGTGCAAACAGCATACCTACACGCACTAGTAGATAAGGAATTATATGTCAGAGCACCACCAGGAATTGACTGTAATGAAGGACAAACCTGGCTACTCAATAAGAGCCTCCATGGTCTGCGACAATCGGGTAAGAGATGGTACGATTGTTTTTCCAAAACTTTAAGACTAATAGGTTTCACCGCCACATCAGCTGACAAATGTGTATTTATTAAAAGGGAACAAGGTACATGTGAAAAAGTACTGGGTCTATGTCGATGATACATTACACATACGTAAAAGTAAATTTAAAGGTGACCAATTCGCCAAGGAACTTCGAAAACGCTTTTCCTTGAAACGTTTGGGGAAAAAAATCGATAAATATTTAGGGCGTTCAGATTACCGAATCAAGTAATGGGTTTATACGATCACAAAAGGAAAAGATATTAGAATTACTGGAGAAATGCAATATGTCTGATGCCAAACCATCATACATACCCCTATGCAAACTGACTTTCTAAAGAACATGTTTAATGATGATGAATTTTAAGGACAATACAATCTATCATTCTACAATTGGTTCGTTACTTTATACATAACCAATTGGACTAGACCGGACATAGCACTTCTCAGTCAACTTACTCTCAAGACACATGAATAACCCCAAAATGTACCACTGGAATGCAATCAATAATGCTATCCCATAGCCATTCAGGAGAATAATAAGGCAGCAATGGATATATCCGAGGCCGATGCTGTAGGCCACCGTTCAAGGCACATCGATGTCAAGTACAAGCATGTGAGACAGTTGTCAGAAATTGGATTTGTGAAAGCTATACACTGTGAGACTAAGGAACAAAACTGCAGATATTTTGACCAAACCTCTTCACTCAAAACAACATTCATACCTGACAAAGAAACTATGTATAAATCTAGAAACGTGATATGGTAATATCTATGTTAATGTTTCCTCAATGATTAATCAAGTTTGACCTTAGAAGGGCAATTGTTAAGATTTATTTTATTTTATTTTATTTTATTTTATTTTATTTTATTTTATTTTATTGATTATTCCAATTTGTACACCGCCCTCTCTCCCTAGGGACTCGGGGCGGTGCACAGCCAGATTTAAAAAAAAACCATATAAATACATATGCAATCATTTCAAATGCACTAAAAGAATTAAATAAACGGGCCATTAAAAATTAAGAAGTAGGGAATTAAGAAAATGAAAAGCATTTAAAACCAAATTTAAAACATTTACACATAACTCTAGGCCAGGCTGGCTAGATGGAATGGGGGGGGGGGGTTTAGTGCGCATGTAGCGCGAAGATAAAATGTCAAACTGGTTAAGTTAAGCATACAAGTCCCATAATGCTTCATTGCATATTCCCCTCCCACCAGTTATTATTATTATTATTTATTTATTTGTCAATCGCTTACAAGATAATAGGTATAAGTAAAACATAGTTATGAATACATGGATACATTAGCTCCAACTCTTTTTCAAATGCAGATGCAGGAACTCTATTTATTTATTTATTTGTCAATCGCTTACAAGATAATAGGTATAAGTAAAACATAGTTATGAATACATGGATACATCTAAGAAAAATAAAATATAAAAGAAACAATAGGACAGGGACGGTAGGCACGTTGGTGCGCTTATGCACGCCCCCTGCAGACCTCTTAGGAAAGGGGGGGAGATCCATAGTAGACAGTCTAAGGTTCAAGTTTTTGGGGTTTGGGGAAGAAACCACATTTTTTTTGTTATAAAGGATGCCTACTTTTGGCTTTGCCCAGACTCTCATTTACCTCCTGGAGGAGTGGTGTATCTGGGAGAGAGCATGGATGAGTATTGGTTTGATTTTCCTACAATAAAAGAATGATTCTGACAGCAAATAGTTTGGGGAGTTGATTTTGGCTAAGATCCATTCTAAGTTATCAACAAGTTATTAGTGTGATATTACCAGAGAAGAAGCTACGTAAGATTAAGTTAACAACTCTTAATGCCTTTTGGGCTATGTAGTTATAGAGGGCTCCAGCGCTTAAGTCATTTGAGATGAGTACTCCAAGGTCCTTTTCTTGTCTAGCCATCCAGAAAATAAGTCCCATGTCAAAAAATATTTAGTTTTTTTTTCCCCCTTTATCTTTGACGGTAAGTGTCAGTCTATCCATTTCTGCACAATCTAATATTTTCTTAAATTATCTTCCCATCTGTCGGGGTCTCATCACACTTCCATTGTTGAGCATATATGCCATTCTAGTTGCAGTTACTACGTGTCAAACCAAGGGCAGAAGTTCTTCCTCCTATTCATCTTTTAACTTGTGGACATGTCCACCACATTTGGGTAACACGAGCCGGACGTTAGATCACATTTCCAACCTTTAGTAGATCTATGCTGATGCGGTTTCTTGTTGGTGCAAAATGGCATCGATAAAACATTTTATACAGATTTTCTTTCTAGGTAGTTTTGACATACAGTCGTTTAATATTTCTATCCCTACAGTTTGGGCCATTTATCTAGTTCTATTGCACATCCAAAATTTGTAGCCCAATCCTTTACTTGCTCACTTTCAAGTTGAATACCCAATAAATAACAATATATTTTCTTTTATCAATTTTTCATCCCTTCCAGTTACGTTATCTTTACAAGAAACCCTCCCATACTAACCAACCCTTTATTTGATTTTGATTTATTTATTTATTTGATTTGTCAATCGCTTACAAGATAACAGGTATAAGGATAAACATAGTTATGAATACATGAAATGGATACATATAAGAAAAATATAAAAGAAACAATAGGACAGGGACGGTAGGCACGTTGGTGCGCTTATGCACACCCCCCTACAGACCTCTTAGGAAAGGGATGAGGAAGTCCATAGTA
The DNA here is from genome assembly GCA_023653725.1 of Bungarus multicinctus. Lineage (NCBI taxonomy): Eukaryota > Metazoa > Chordata > Lepidosauria > Squamata > Elapidae > Bungarus > Bungarus multicinctus. Next base: position 148,502,634 of record CM042840.1, read on the forward strand.
GACAGTCTAAGGTTAAAGTTTTTGGGGTTTGGGGAAGAAACCCCAGAGTCAGGGAGAGTATTCCAGACATTGACCACTCTGTTATTGCTGAAGTCGTATTTCCTGCCATCAAGTTTGGTGCGGTTAACCTTGAGTTTGTATCTATTGTTTGCTCTTGTGTTGTTATGGTTGAAGCTGAAGTATTCATGGACAGGTAGGACATTGCAATGTATGATTTTATGTACTATACTTAGATCGGACCGAAGATGACGTAATTCAAGGTTTTCTAGGTCTAGAATTTTAAGTCTGGTGGCATAAGGTCTTCTGCAACGAGTAGAGGAGTGGAGAACTCTTCTTGTGAAATATTTCTGGACTTTCTCAACTGTGTTAATATCAGATACGTAACGTGGGTTCCAGACCGATGAGCTGTATTCGAGTATTGGTCTAGCAAATGTTTTGTATACTCTAGCCCAGGAGTCGCCAACCTTTTGGAACTCAGGGACCACCAAACTCATAATTTTAGATCCCAGGGACCACTAACTAGTCCTGTGGGTGTGGCCTAGTTTGTGGGTGTGGCCTAGTGGTCATGTGACTGGCTGGGCATGGCTTGTATGTAAATATTAAAAAATATTGAATTTTTTTATTTAAAAAAAGAGCAACTTTTACCCAAAATCAGGCAAAGCAGGCAGGCAGATGGAGTTGCTCGCAGAATCACAGATTCCTTCAGAGATCTATCTATCTGCTATCGGCTAGCTCAGTCTGCCACATAAAATTTGCTTGCAAGCAAACCCATAACATTTGCTAGCAAGCAAACTCACAAAATTAACTCCCAACACACCAGGCATGTCAATATTGAATTTTTTCTTTTAGAAAAGCCACTTTTAACCCCAAATCAGGCAAAGCAGGCAGGCAGGTTGAGTTGCTCGCAGAATCCATTCAGGGATCTATCGATCTGCCATCGGCCAGCTCAGTCTCTCAAATTGGCTTGCCGTGAGTCTGCGCTGAATTTGCTTGCAAGCAAACCTTCGGTCCTAAGGGAGGTTCGGCTGTGCTTAAAAGCGGAGCCGAAGATCGAAAGACCAGCTAGAAAGCGAGAAATCCAACCATTTCCTGCTTTCTAGCTAATTCTAAATCTCCCGGCGCACCAGAACAGCTGATGGTCGGAAAAAAGGACAAATAGCAACTTAGCAGGCATGTTTGCCGGGTAAGGAGTGAGTAGGAGGCGAGGGTTCCCGCGGGCCATATGGGCGGCGCAGCCTTTGTGTTCCTGCGCAGCCTGGATTAAATTGCTTTGGGGGGGGTGAGATTTCTTTGCGGCCCACCCAAATTTTCTCACGGCCCACCAGTGGGCCGCGGCCCACCGGTTGGCGACCGTTGCTCCAGTTAATAGTGTGATATTACCAGAGAAAAAGCTACGTAGGATCAGGTTAACAACTCTTAACGCCTTTTTGGCTATGTAGTTACAGTGGGCTCTAGCACTTAGATCATTAGAGATGACTACTCCAAGGTCCTTGACGGAGTTTGGATCCTCAACAAGGTCTTGACTATTCAGCCTGTATTTCATTTTCTGATTTGTTTTGCCAATATGTAGGACAGAGCATTTATTCGTTGAGATCTGAAGTTGCCATTTGTTTGACCATTCTGATACGTAGTCAAGGTCTTTTTGAAGGGTAGTTGTATTTTCTGTGGTGTTGAACAGCTTTGCATCATCAGCGAAGAGAACGCAGTTGCTCTTGATATGATCCCAGAGGTCATTTATGTAGAGTAGGAAGAGAGTAGGTCCTAGGGCACTGCCTTGGGGGACACCACTGTTGACAGGTACAGAATTGGATAGGACTCTCCCAATTTTGACCCTTCGTTGTCTGTTTGACAGGAATGCTTCTATCCAGTTATGCAGGAGTCCAGAGATACCGTAAGATCTTTACTTTTAGGAGTAGTTTGTCGTTGTACCACTGAATCAAAAGCTTCAAAAGACAAAGTCTGTGTATATTGCGTCGATTGCTTTGCCCTGATCGAGTTGTGTAGTCCATAACTCTTACAATCCTGGGCAACACAGTGTCCAAAATGGAGACCTTCCAATTTCTGGGTTCTACCATATCACAAGATCTAAAAATAGATACCTCACATCGAAAACGTCATCAAGAAAGCCCAAGGAAGAAGGTTCTCTCTGGGCCAACTCAGAAGGCTCAAACTCCAGAAGTATTTCACAAGAAGTATTTCAAATAAAAAATAAACAAAGTCCAGAAATATTTCACAAGAAGAGTTCTCCACTCCTCTACTCGTTGCAGAATAAATACCTTAGGCCACCAGACTCCAAATTCTAGACCTAGACAACCTAGAACAAACGCCGCCTTCGGTCCGATCTAAGTATAGTACATAAAATCATACGTTGCAATGTCCTACCTGTCCATGAATAGTTCAGCTTCAACCACAACAACACCAGAGCAAACAATAGATTACAAACTCAAGGTTAACCACACCAAACTTGATGGTAGGAAATACGACTTGTGCGAAATCGCCGCTGCAGGCTGGAGTGCACGTCTGGGAGGGCCCAGAGGGTCGTGAGTTGTGGGGGCGAACACAATTCGGACAGCAGGGGGCGGGTTTCATTGGCACCATAAGTGGGAGGGGCAGATATGACGGGGGTAGAGGGCCATATCAGGTTAGGGGATCGCGTGCCCGCTGTCTCCGAGCGGTGGCGCGCTCCGACCCTCCCGACCCGTCTGGCAGGCCTGGTTGTGCAGAGTCTCAGGCCCTGAGTATCCGGTTGATGTTGTGCAATGCCAGGTCCGTCGTTAACAAGGCCCCCCCCTGATTTGCGATCTCATTCAGGAGGAGGGTGCGGACCTGGCTGGGGTCACCGAAACTTGGTTGGGCTCAGAGGGTGGTGTTCCTCTGGTGGAGATGTGCCCCCCAGGCTTCCAAGCATTCCATCGACCGAGGTCTCAGGGAAGGGGTGGTGGGGTGGCGGCGATTATTAGAGAAGACCTTTGTCCTAGGGAGGCCACTGTTCCTCAGACGGCTGGTTGTGAGTCTCTCTTTGTGAAGTGGGGTCAGGGGGTTCAGATGGGCCTGTTGATAACGTACCTGGCTCCCTGCCACGTGTCATCGGCCCTGCCCGGGCTCCTCGAGGTGATAGCCGGGCTGGCGGTTGAGACCCCCAGGCTTTTAGTTATGGGGGATTTCAACCTGCCTTCGCTCGGGGAAATCTCTGGGGTGGCCTGGCAGTTCCTGGCTTCCATGATGGCCATGGATCTGACCCAATTAGTTTCTGGCCCCACTCACACGGGGGGACACATACTGGACCTGATTTTTGCCTCTGGTCAGTGGTTGAATGATCGTTCTGAGGATCTAGTTATAAAACCCTTGTCATGGTCTGATCATTCTCTTCTTAGACTGGACTTCTGTGCCGCCACCCCCCCATCGCAGGGAGGCGGAGCCGAGGAGATGGTTCCGCCCCAGGCGCCTGATGGATCCTGAACGGTTTCAGATGGAGCTTGGGCCATTCCCTGAAACTCTGGCTCATAACTCGGCTGCAGACCTGGTGGCCACCTGGGATAGGTTGGCCGCTGAGGCTCTGGACCGAGTTGTGCCTTTGTGACCTCTGACCCGGCGCAGATCCCATTTGGCTCTGCGGTTCACGGAGGAGCTGAGGGGGATGAAGTGCCGGAAAAGACGTCTGGAGGGCATCTGGAGGACCAGTCGTGCCGAGTCCGACCGAACACAGGTGAGGTCCTATATTAGGACCTACCTAGTGGTGATAGAGGCGGCGAAACGTTTGCATTTCTCCGCCCTTATTGCGTCGGCAGAAAATCGGCCTGCCGCTCTGTTTAGAGTGACCCGCTCCCTGCTCGAGCTGAGAGCGTGGGATGACCTCTTGCAGGGTAGGGCAGAAGAGTTTTCCCGATTTCTGCATGATAAAATCGCTCAGATTCGGGATGGGCTGGACTCCAGTTGGGTGGTCCCGGGGGAGGTGTCCAGGGCAAGTCTTGAGACGGTTATCTGGGAGGAGTTCGATCCTGTGACCGCCGAGGGTGTGGACAGATTACTGGGGAGGCTGAATGCCACCACATGTTTACTGGACCCGTGCCCTTCCTGGTTGGTTTCTACCTCCAGAGAGGTGACATGAGGCTGGCTCCAGGGGATTGTCAACGCTTCATTGACGGAGGGGGCTCTTCCGACCGCCCTGAAAACGGTGGTGGTGCGGCCCCTCCTCAAGAAGCCTTCCCTGGATCCGGCTCTTTTAAATAACTATCATCCTGTCTCCAACCTTCCCTTTGTGGCGAAGGTTGTTGAGAGTGTGGTGGCGCGTCAGCTCCCTCAGTATCTGGAGGAAGCATTCTATTTAGATCCGTTCCAATCGGGCTTCAGGCCCGGGCACAGTACCGAAACAGCATTGGTCGCGTTGGTAGATGATCTCTGGAGGGCCCGTGACAGGCGTTATTCCTCTGTTCTGATCCTATTAGATCTATCAGCGGCTTTTGATACTATCGACCATAGTATCCTATTGCGGCGGTTGGAGGGGTTGGGAATTGGGGGCACCGTTTTGCGGTGGTTCTCCTCCTTCCTCTCGGACCGCTCGCAATTTGTGTTGACGGGGGGGGGGGGAGAGGTCCACCCCTAGGCCCCTCATGTGTGGGGTGCCTCAGGGGTCGGTCCTCTCCCCTCTTCTGTTCAACATCTATGTGAAGCCGCTGGGAGAGATCATATGTGGTTTTGGGGTGAAATGCCATCTTTATGCTGATGACACTCAGCTTTACATCTCCACCCCAAGCCACCCCAACGATGCTGTGGAGGTTATGGCCCGTTGCCTGGAGGCTGTGCGGAACTGGATGGGCGGGAACAGGCTTCGACTCAACCCTTCCAAGACCGAGTGGCTGTGGTTTCCAGCGGCCCGATATAGTCAGCTGACTCCGTCGCTGGCTATTGGGGATGAGATCTTGACCCCCACAGAAGGGGCCCGCAATCTTGGTGTCCTCCTGGATGTACGGCTGTCTTTGGAAGATCATATTACGGCCGTCTCAAGGGGGGGCTTTTTATCAGGTCCGCCTGATACGCCAGATGCGGCCCTTTCTGGATCGGGACGCCTTACGCACAGTCACCCATGCCCTGGTCACCTCCCGCCTGGACTACTGTAATGCCCTCTACATGGGGCTCCCTGCGGGGAGCACCCGGAGGCTTCAACTGGTACAAAATGCAGCCGCGTGGGTAGTTATGGGGGTGTCGAGATACTCCCACGTGACGCCCCTCCTGCGCGAGCTGCATTGGTTGCCGGTGGCCTTCCGGGTTCGCTTTAAAGTATTGGTTTTGGTCTTTAAAGCGCTCCATGGCATCGGACCAGGATACTTACAAGACCGCATTCTGCCAGAAGTCTCCCACAGACCGGTGCGCTCCCACAGAGAGGGTCTCCTCTGGGTCCCGACGCCTTCTATGTGCCGCCTGGTGACCCCGAGGAATAGGGCCTTCTCTGTGGGGGCACCCGCCCTTTGGAACGGGATGCCCCCGGGGCTACGAATGACCACTGACCTGAGGGCGTTCAGACGTGACCTGAAGACCTGGCTCTTTGAGCAGGCCGGCCTGAGCTGACTTCAAATGGGATTTTTAAATGGGGTTTTAGATTAGTTTGGGTGGGGTACGAAAGTTTTAATTTATTTTAATCGGGGCTTTTAGATTTTTATTGGGGCAGCCTATAATTTAATTCTTTTTTAACCATATTTATCTCTGTTTGTATGCATTTTAGTTGGCTGTTCACCACCCTGAGTCCTTCGGGAGAAGGGCGGTATATAAAATTATGAAATAAATAAATAAATAAATAAATAAATAAATAAATAAATATATTCTATTCTACTCTATTCATTTTCTATTCTATTCTATTCATTTTCTATTCTATTCTATTCTATTCATTTTGTATTCATATTCTGTTCTATTCTACTCTATACTCTACTCTACTCTATTCTATTATATTCATTTTCTATTCATATATTCCATTCTATTCTACTCTACTCTATTCTATTCATTTTCTACTCTATTCTATTCATTTTCTATTCATATATCCTATTCTACTCTACTCTATTCTATTCATTTTCTATTCTATTCATTTTCTATTCATATTCTGTTCTATCTACTCTATTCTACTCTATACTCTATTCTACTCTATTCTATTCTATTCATTTTCTATTCATATATTCTATTCTACTCTACTCTATTCATTTTCTATTCTATTCTATTCATTTTCTATTCATATTCTGTTCTATCTACTCTATTCTACTCTATACTCTATTCTACTCTATTCTATTCTATTCATTTTCTATTCATATATTCTATTCTACCCTATTCTACCCTATTCTATTCATATTCTATTCTATTCTATTCTATTCATTTTCTATTCTATTCTATTCTATTCTATTCATTTTCTATTCATATATTCTATTCTACCCTATTCTACCCTATTCTATTCATATTCTATTCATTTTCTATTCTATTCTATTCGTTTTGTATTCATATTCTGTTCTATTCTACTCTATACTCTATTCTATTCATTTTCTATTCTATTCTATTCATTTTCTATTCATATATTCTATTCTACTCTATTCTATTCTATTCATTTTCTATTCATTTTCTGTTCTATCTACTCTATTCTACTCTATACTCTATTCTATTCTATTCATTTTCTATTCATATATTCTATTCTACTCTACTCTATTCTATTCATTTTCTATTCTATTCTATTCTGTTCATTTTGTATTCATATTCTGTTCTATCTACTCTATTCTACTCTATTCTATTCTATTCATTTTCTATTCTATTCTATTCTATTCATTTTGTATTCATATTCTGTTCTATTCTACTCTATACTCTACTCTACTCTATTCTATTATATTCATTTTCTATTCATATATTCCATTCTATTCTACTCTACTCTATTCTATTCATTTTCTACTCTATTCTATTCATTTTCTATTCATATATCCTATTCTACTCTACTCTATTCTATTCATTTTCTATTCTATTCTATTCATTTTCTATTCATATTCTGTTCTATCTACTCTATTCTACTCTATACTCTATTCTACTCTATTCTATTCATTTTCTATTCATATATTCTATTCTACTCTACTCTATTCATTTTCTATTCTATTCTATTCATTTTCTATTCATATTCTGTTCTATCTACTCTATTCTACTCTATACTCTATTCTACTCTATTCTATTCTATTCATTTTCTATTCATATATTCTATTCTACCCTATTCTACCCTATTCTATTCATATTCTATTCTATTCTATTCATTTTCTATTCTATTCTATTCTATTCATTTTCTATTCATATATTCTATTCTACCCTATTCTACCCTATTCTATTCATATTCTATTCATTTTCTATTCTATTCTATTCGTTTTGTATTCATATTCTGTTCTATTCTACTCTATACTCTATTCTATTCATTTTCTATTCTATTCTATTCATTTTCTATTCATATATTCTATTCTACTCTATTCTATTCTATTCATTTTCTATTCATTTTCTGTTCTATCTACTCTATTCTACTCTATACTCTATTCTATTCTATTCATTTTCTATTCATATATTCTATTCTACTCTACTCTATTCTATTCATTTTCTATTCTATTCTATTCTGTTCATTTTGTATTCATATTCTGTTCTATCTACTCTATTCTACTCTATTCTATTCTATTCATTTTCTATTCATATATTCTATTCTACTCTACTCTATTCTTCTCTATTCTACTCTACTCTACTCTATTCTATTGAATTTTACTCTATGTTATTCTAATCAAATCTAACCTGCTCCGATTCTGTTAGTTCTTTATTACAACTGTAGATTGTAACATCTTTCTCATGCCAGGGTGCTATCTGCGTGATTCCCCTCCCTCCCTCCCTCCTTCCCTCCCCTCCGCCCGTTCTTTGGGATCATTGGCTAGGGCCGCACCCCAGGAGATATCAGCCCGTAAAGTCCCAATGGTGAAGGGGGGGTGGAAAGTACAAGGTTCGACTTGGGTGAACACCCTCTCGCCCTCTGCCCGGGTATATTAATCGGGAAGGGCTGACGCTCTCGTCCTTCGCTCCAGCTGCTTCCCAAGGATGGGCTGCGAGAAGGCAGGCCTGGTGCTGCTGCTGCTGCTGACCCTGGAGGGCCTCCTGCTCGCCACCGAAGCCGCCAGGTAAGCACCGACGCTTAGGGTCAACCCGAGGGATGACCGGGAGGAGACTTGGCTCCCTTTCTAGAGGAAACTTCCTCCGGTTGGAAGCGGAAACCTAGAAACTCAGAGAGGGAATTTCCTTAGAATAGAATAGAATAGAATAGAATAGAATAGAATAGAATAGAATACTTTATTGGCCAAGGGTGATTGGACACACAAGGAATTTGTCTTGGTGTAAATACTCTCAGTATACCTAAAGAAAATATCTATCTATCTATCCATAGAATAAAATAGAATAGAATAGAATAGAATAGAATAGAGAATAGAATAGAAATTGGAATAGAGTAGAGCAGAATAGAATAGAAATAGAGTAAAATAGAATAGAATAGAATAGAATTCTTTATTGGCCAAGTGTGATTGGACACACAAGGAATTTGTCTTGGTGTAAATACTCTCAGTATACATAAAGAAAATATCTATCTATCTATCTATCTATCTATCTATCTATCTATCTATCTATCTATCATAGAATAGAAATAGAAATAGAATAGAATAGAATAGAATAGAATAGAATAGAATAGAATAGAATAGAATTCTTTATTGGCCAAGTGTGATTGGACACACAAGGAATTTGTCTTGGTGTAAATACTCTCAGTATACATAAAGAAAATATCTATCTATCCATAGAATAGAATAGAATAGAATAGAATAGAGAATTGAATAGAAATTGGAATAGAGTAGAGCAGAATAGAATAGAAATAGAGTAAAATAGAATAGAATAGAATAGAATTCTTTAATGGCCAAGTGTGATTGGACACACAAGGAATTTGTCTTGGTGTAAATACTCTCAGTATACATAAAGAAAATTATCTATCTATCTATCTATCTATCTATCTATCTATCTATCTATCTATCATAGAATAGAAATAGGGTAAAATAGAATAGAATAGAATTCTTTATTGGCTAAGTGTGATTGGACACACAAGGAATTTGTCTTGGTGTAAATACTCTCAGTATACATAAAGAAAATATCTATCTATCTATCTATCTATCTATCTATCTATCTATCTATCTATCTATCTATCATAGAATAGAAATAGAATAGAATAGAATTCTTTATTGGCTAAGTGTGATTGGACACACAAGGAATTTGTCTTGGTGTAAATACTCTCAGTGTATATAAAGAAGGAACATTCGTTATCATAATGTACAACACTTAATGATACTCATAGGGTACAATCAACATCTAATCATACTAGGAAACAGAGGATACAAGCAACAAAGTTACAGTCACAAGTGGGAGGGGATGGGTGATAAGGAGTGATGAGAAGATTAACAGTAATAGTAGTGTACACTTTGTAAATAGTTGAACAGTGTTGAGGGAATTATTTGTTTAGCAGAGTGATGGCTTTCGGGGAAAAAACTGTTCTTATGTCTAGTTGAAGAACGAACCAGTGGCACCCTGCTCGCCCCCCGGAAACCGTGGGTGTTCCATCCGGAAAGGTTTTCAAGAAGAGAAACCTGGACGGCCGTCTGTCTGCGCGGTGACGGCGAACCTTTCGGTCGGGGTGCGGCCAAAGCGCGTGGGGAAGCCGGCATCCACAATGCAACACAGTCCTCCCCCCCTGCTCCTCCCCACCCACTCTGCCCCCTTACCCACACTTCGCGCGTGCAGATGATTTTTTTCGGCCCGTTGGAAGCCGTTTTTACGCCTTTCCCGGAGGTTCGAGGGAAGCCTCGGCAGGCCGAAAAAAAAACGGCTCGTTCCGTCATTTCTGGTATTTCCGGAAAGCCGAGGAATTCTGGGAGCTGAAATTCCCGAGTCTTGAAAGTTGCCAAGGAGGGTATCACCCCCCCCCGCCCCGAAGTATTTTTTCTTTTTAACCCCATCCACAGCTGAGGCCCACTGATTTATGGAGTTCAAAAAGGTGACTTCCTAACTGGAGTAGGGAGAGATGGGGTGGGAGCAGGAGTGGGGTTCTACCAGTTTGCGCCTAATTCGCTAGAACCGGTTGTTCACCTCCTAAGCCGTTCGGAGAGCCGGTTGTGAGAAGAAATGACTGGGCTAATCCTGTCAGGAAGGCAGGAAGGCAACATTCTGGGGTTGCTTACGGGGAAATGTCTCTCCATTCACCCTGATTACGTTCTTGTCTCCGGAACTTCTCTGGAGTTTTTTTTCCCCTCCTCCTTTGCTGGTACTTTTCTCGGGTGGAGCGGCCATTCAAAGTTACAACGGCGCTTAAATCAGTCATTCCTGACCGTTTTGCACACTTAACGACAGTTGCAGCACCACCACCCCTGCCACAGTCCCGAGAGGCCAGGCGAGGAGACGCCTGCCGCGATGGGAGGGATGTTGAGTTGGCCACGCCCAGCCAACAACGTGACCCCCCCCAAGCCATGCCCACCACCACCTCATACACGCCCACAGAACCTGTTGTTAAAAGTTTTGGAATCCCAACCCTGGATATAGGGTTTTCTGCTTGAGCAGAGGGGGCTGGACTAGAAGACCTCCAACGCCCCCTTTTCCAGCTCCATTCTGACTTTAAGGGGTTCTTCAAAAGCCCCTGGGAGGCGTTTAAAGGGGTCCAAGGTTGGGGACCCCCTGATTTAAGACTGGGGGACTCCAACTCCCAGAATTCCCTCCAGCCAGCTTCGCTAAGACCTTCAACTCTCTGCCTGCTTACTTTCTTGTAATCCCTTTCTCTGCTCTAGGGAGTAGGAGAGGAGGAAAAAAAACAACAGGTTAATTGAAAAGGGAATTCTGGGAGTTGAAGTCCACCAGTCTTAAAGTGGCCAGGTTTGGGGGACCCCTGATTTAAGACTGGGGGATTCCAACTCCCAGAAGTCCCCCCAGCCAGCTTCTCTAAGACTTCAACTCTCTCTGCCTGCTTCCTCTCTGGTCATCCCTTCCTCTGCGATCTCTCTTCTCGAGGGCAGAGATCTCCAACCTTGGCAACTTTAAGACTTTATTTTTATTTTTTTATTTATTAATTTATTTATTTATTTGTCAATTGCTTGCAAGATAATAGGTGTAAGTAAAAACATAGTTATGAATATATGGATACATCTAAGAAAAATAGAATATAAAAGGAAACAAGAGGACAGGGACGGTAGGCACGTTGGTGCGCTTATGCAGGTCCCCTTCAGACCTCTTAGGAAAGGGATGAGGAAGTCCATAGTAGACAATCTAAGGTTAAAGTTTTTTGGGGTTTGGGGAAGAAACCACAGAGTCAGGGAGAGTATTCCAGACATCGACTACTCTGTGGCTGAAGTCGTATTTCCTGCCATCAAGTTTGGTGCGATTAACTTTGAGTTTGTATCTATTGTTTGCTCTGGTGTTGTTGTGGTTGAAGCTGAAGTATTCATGGACAGGTAGGACATTGCAATGTATGATTTTATATACTATACTTAGATCGGACCGAAGGCGGTGTAGTTCTTGGTTTTCTAGGTCTAGAATTTCGAGTCTGGTGGCATAAGGTCTTCTGCAACGAGTAGAGGAGTGGAGAACTCTTCTTGTAAAATATTTCTGGACTTTCTCCACTGTGTTAATATCAGATACGTAATGTGGGTTCCAGACTGATGAGTTGTATTCGAGTACTGGTCTAGCAAATGTTTTGTATGTTCTAGTTAGTCGTGTGATATTACCAGAGAAAAAGCTACATAGGATTAGGTTAACAACTCTTAACGCTTTTTTGGCTTTGTAGTTACAGTGGGCTGTAGCACTTAGATCATTTGAGATGACTACTCCAAGATCCTTAACAGAGTTTGGATCATCAACTTGGGGACTCCGACGCCCAGAATTCCTCCAGACAGCTTTACTCAGACTTCAACACTCTCTCTCTGCCTCCTTACTCTCTTGTCATCCCTTCCTCTGCAATCTCTCCACTCTAGGGCAGAGATCTCCAACTTTGCAACTTTAAGACTGGGGGATTCCAATGTCCAGAATTCCCCCCAGCCAGCTTTGCTAAGACCTTCAACTTTCTCTGCCTCCTTACTCTCTTGTCATCCCTTTCTCCGCTCTATGGAGTAGGAGAGGAGAATAAAAGCAGGCTCATTGAGTGGGGGATTCTGGGGGTTGAAGTCCACCCGTCTTAAAGTGGCAAAAGGTTTGGAGACCCCTCTGATTTAAGACAGGTGGACTTCAATACCCAGAATTCCCCAAGCCAGCTTCGCTAAGACTTCAACTCTAATGTATTTTTATTTATTTATTCCTTTATCGAAAGCTTACAATACAACAGAAATAGGCATAAACCTAAGTTTCAATACAAGAAATAGGAACTAATAATTGGGGACAATAGGAACAGGGGAGGGTTGGCCCGATGGTACTCTTGATACTCTTAGGAGTAGGGTGAGGTCAACAGAGGTTAGTTTGAGGGTACGGGAGTGGGAGGGTTAGAGGATGTAACAACAGAGTCTGGTAGTGAGTTCCAGGCATTGACCACGCGGTTGCTAACATCGTACTTCCTGCAATCGAGTTTGGAGCGGTTTACGTTGAGTTTGTATCTGTTGTGTTGCTCTTGGTGTTGTTGTGATGAAAGCTGAAATGCTCATTACCTGCTAAGAGGTTGTAACAGAGGGTTTTGTGTACTATGCTTCAGTCCAATCTTAGTCAAGGTTGTCCAAGCCTAGAATCTCAAGTCTGGGGCTGTAGGGTATTCTGTGGCGGACGGAGGAGTGTAGTACTCTTCTTGTAAAATACTTCTGGTCTCGCTCAATTGTATTTATGTCTGATATACAGTGTGGATTCCAGATAGCGGAGCTGAATTCAAGCATTGGTCTAGCAAAGGTTTTGAATGCCCTAGTTTGCACATCGGTATTATCTATGCCTCCTTCCTCTCTTCTCATCCCTTCCTCTGCAATCTGCCTGCTTCCTCTCTTCTCATCCCTTCCTATAACTATAGAAAGATATAGATAGATGATAGATAGATAGATAGATAGATAGATAGATAGATAGGTAGATGGTGGGTAGGTAGTGGTAGATAGATTAAATAGAGAGAGAGAGTGAGAGATTGATATTTGGGGATGGATAGATAGATGGAGAGAGAGAGAAAGAGAGAGAAAAATTGATAGATGGAAGATGGATGATAGATGATAGGTAGATAGATAGACAGATAGATAGATAGATAGAGATGATAGATAGACAGATAGATAACTAGATAGATGATATAGATAGATAACTATAGAAAGATAGATGATAGATAACTATAGAAAGATATAGATAGATGATAGATAGATAGATAGATAGATAGATAGATAGATAGATAGATAGATAGATAGATAGATCAATCAAGGGTCTTCCAACTTGACAGCTTTAAGACTTGTGGACTTCAACTCCCAGAATCCCTCCTCCTCCTCCAGCCCAGTTTAGCTCAGCGATCCTGGGAGTTGAAGTCCACGCATGCTTGGGTGGCAGCACCCAGAAGGCCATGTGCGCGTCGTCCCCCCCCTCCACGTCCCCTGTGCATGCGCGCTGCAATCCCCCACCTCCTTTACACTGTTGATTTTCTGCCTGTTTGAGGCCTTTTTTTATCGGCCTGAAAAATGGGCACGTTTTATCACTTCCGGTATGTTTTTGGTCACTTTCTGTTAATCCCGGAAGTGCTTTGAGAGGGAGGGAGGGGCCAGGAGCTGTGGGACTCCTGCTTCGCACCTCTGCCTCCAAAGCTCCCAGGTGCATCCCTGGGGGAAGGAAGGAAGGAAGGAAGGACGGAAGGAAGGAAGGAAGGAAGGAAGGAAGGAAGGAAGGAAGGAAGGAAGGAAGGAAGGAAGGAAGGAGGAGGGGGAAAAAGAAGAAAGGATGGAAGAGAGCAAAAGGTAAGGAAGAAAGGAAGGGATGGAAAAAGAAAGAAAAGGGAGAGGAGAAGGGAAGGGTAAAAGGAAGGAGAGAGAAGGAAGGAAGAAAGGAAAGAGAAGGAAGAAAGGAAGGAGAGAGAAGGAAGGAGGGAAGGAAGAAGAGAAGGAAGGAGGGAAGAAAGAAGAGAAAAGGAAGGAATGAAATGGAAAGAGAAGGAAGGAAGGAAAAGGAAGGAGAGAGAATGAAGGAGGGAAGGAAGAAGAAGAACGGAAGAAAGAAATGGAAACGAGGAAGGAAGGAAAAGGAAGGAGAGAGAAGGAAGGAGGGGAAGGAAGAAGAGAAAAGGAAGGAAGAAATATGGAAAGAGAAAGGAAGGAAAAGGAAGAGGAGGAGAAGAGAAAAGGAAGGAAGATGGAAGAGAAGAAGGAGGAAAAGAAGGAGAGAGAAGGAAGAGGGAAGTAATGAGAAAGAAGAAGAATGGAAAGAGAGGAAGGAAAGGAAGGAGAGAGAAGGAAGGAGGGAAGGAAGAAGAGAAAAGGAAGGAAAGAAATGGAAAGAGAAGGAAGGAAGGAAAAGGAAGGAGAGAGAAGGAAGGAGGGAAGGAAGAAGAGAAAAGGAAGGAAAGAAATGGAAAGAGAAGGAAGGAAGGCAAAGGAAGGAGAGAGAAGGAAGGAGGGAAGGAAGAAGAGAAAAGGAAGGAAAGAAATGGAAAGAGAAGGAAGGAAGGAAGGAAAAGGAAGGGCTGGAAAAAAAAGGGACAGAAGGAAGGAAGGAAAAGGAAGGAAGGAGAGAAAGGGAAGCAAGAGAAGGAGGGAAGGAAAGAAAGAAGAGAGAGGAGGTGGAAAGAAAGGGAAAGGAGCGAGAAGGAAGCAAGGAAGGAAGAGGAAGGGAGAGAGACGGAAGGAAGAAAAAGGAAGTTTTCATCACTTCCTGTTAATCCCGGAAACGCCCAGGCTTTCCTCAACCTTCGGAGGCCGGAAAAACCAGCCGGGTGGCACATTCATACGTGTGCGCCACGCCGGCCCAAATAGTTTTGCGTGTCACCTGTGACACGCGTGCCATAGGTTCACCATGCCGGGCCTAGGGGCCTGGTTTTCAGGCCTCCCTCCGAACTGGGCTCTCTTAGAGGGCGAGGACAGGCCCACCCCCTTGCTGAAGGGGTGCAACCAGGGTGGGGTGAGGTGTGTGGTGTTAGGAGATATGTGCCGAGTAACCCTTGCATAAAAAAATGGAGATGCGCGCGGCAAACGCTTTTACGAGAGCAGCTACGCAGCCGCCCAGAGTCGAACGAGTTGCGTTCGTCTTGACTTTGAAGAAATAGCGCCGTCCCATAAATGGACCGTGTCGTACGCGGCTTCGGTTTGTTTTTTTTAATCAGTCCAAAAATATCCAATTATAAATAATAATAATAATAATAATAATAATAATAATAATAATAAATATTTATTTATATACCGCTCCTCTCCCGAAGGACTCGGAGTGGTGCACAGCCGTACAGATTAAAACAATAAATATGTGAAACAATAAAACTAATAAAACTAAATTAAAGACAAACATCAAACCATAATATAACAGGTAACCTTCGCTATCTGAGATAAGGACCGTTCCCCGACCTATCGATCTTCCGGGCGCGCACTAAAAACCCACCTATTCCTTCTAGCCGGTTTGGCTTAGAGTTACGTGTCCTGGGTTTTAAATTTTACATGGTTTGAACTTTCTGCATTCCCTACTTTTTAAATTCTTCATGCCAATTTATTTCCTCCTTTGAATTGTTATTTTCGATTATCGTATTTGTATTGATATGGTTTTTTTTTTTTTTTAAATTTGGCGGTGCACCGCCCCCCGAGTCCATTAGGGAGAGGGGGCGGTATAGAAATTGGAATAATAAATAAAAAGGAAGAAAGAAATATCGACGGAATATTGAAATAAAGCAGCAGAGTCAAGTATCGGTCCGTAGTCAGTCAGTTATCAGTATCAAGAGAGATCATCAGGGCAAAAGAGGGAAAAAAAACCATGATCTACAGCTCCCCCTTGTGGCAACTTGAAGCACAATTAACCAACCAGAACACAGCATAATACATGACGGTGTTTTCCCTTAAGGCTACAAACATATATAGAGATAGAGATATATAGATAGATAGATAGATAGATAGAGATAGATAGATAGATAGATAGATAGATAGATAGATAGATAGATAGATAGATAGATAGATAGATAGATAGATAGATAGATAGATAGATAGATATAGATATAGATATAGATATAGATATAGATATAGATGTATATAGATGTATAGATATAGATATAGGTATAGGTATAGATATATAAATAGATAGATATAGATATAGATATATAGATATATAAATATAGATAGATATAGATATAGAGATAGATAGATGGATGGATGGATGGATGGATGGATGGATGGATAGATAGATAGAGATAGAGATAGAGATAGAGATAGAGATAGAGATAGATAGAGATAGAGATAGAGATAGAGATAGAGATAGAGATAGAGATATATAGTGGTATATAGATAGATAGATAGATAGATAGATAGATAGATAGATAGATAGATATAGAGGTATATAGATATAGATATATAGATATATAGATATAGGTATAGGTATAGATATATAAATAGATAGATATAGATATATAGATATATAAATATAGATAGATATAGATATAGAGATAGATAGATGGATGGATGGATGGATGGATGGATGGATGGATAGATATAGATATAGATAGAGATATAGATAGATAGAGATAGAGATATAGATAGAGATAGAGATA
Organism: Bungarus multicinctus; assembly: GCA_023653725.1. NCBI lineage: Eukaryota > Metazoa > Chordata > Lepidosauria > Squamata > Elapidae > Bungarus > Bungarus multicinctus. The sequence goes on from CM042840.1 coordinate 148,519,369, forward strand.
GAGATATATAGTGGTATATATATAGATAGATAGATAGATAGATAGATAGATAGATAGATAGATAGATAGATAGATAGATAGATAGATATAGAGGTATATAGATATATAGATATAGGTATAGGTATAGATATATAAATAGATAGATATAGATATAGATATATAGATATATAAATATAGATAGATATAGATATAGATATAGATGGATGGATGGATGGATGGATAGATAGATATAGATATAGATAGAGATATAGATAGATAGAGATAGAGATAGAGATATAGATAGATATAGATATAGAGATAGAGATATATAGTGGTAGATAGATAGATAGATAGATAGATAGATAGATAGATAGATAGATAGATATAGAGGTATATAGATATAGATATATAGATATAGGTATAGGTATAGATATATAAATAGATAGATATAGATATATAGATACAGATATATAGATATAGATATATAGATATAGATATATAAATATATATAGAGATAGATAGATAGATATAGATAAATAGATATAGATATAGATATAGATAGATAGAGATAGAGATAGATAGAGATATAAAGATAGATAGATAGAGATAGAGATATATAGATAGATATAGATAGATAGAGATATATAGATAGAGATAGAGATATATAGATAGAGATAGATATTGAGATAGAGATAGAGATTTAGAGATAGAGATAGAGATATATATTGATATATAGAGATAGAGATAGAGATATATAGATAGATATAGATAGAGATTGATAGAGATAGAGATATATGTAGTTGATATATTGTCAACCCAACTACTCCCAGGTAGTAGGGAGACCCAAAGTTTTTCTTCGGGGAGAGCCCCGGGAGCCCTTTGCCGTCGGCGGCTGGAGGTTCGCGTGGGGCGCGGAGTGAGGGAGATCCTCGGTAGGGAGGGGGATCTCTGGGCATTGGCCCTCCAGCTGGGAGTCAAGGGGTGGGGCAGGGAGTAGGGGAGTGGGTAGGCCAAGGTGCTCTGTGTTGTCTCCGGGCGGAAGTCAACCCTCCCTGCCTGCCCCTCCTTTCCACCTGCCGTTTCAGGGTACACTCAGTCCCAGAGGCGGAGACTCTGCGGAAGATCCGGAGCACAGACTGTGAGTAGCATTTCCCTTCCAACAACGGAGACTATCTGTAGCTCGGGGTTGTACTTCCCTCCCTCCCTCCCTCCCTCCTTCCTTCCTTCCATCTCTCTCCCTTTCTTGCCATCCTTTTTTCTCCTTCTTCCTTCTCTCTCCCTTTCTTTCAGTCCCTTCCTTTTCTTTTCTTTCCTTTTCTCTCCTTCCTTCCTTCCTTCCTTCCTTCCTTCCTTCCTTCCTTCCTTCCATCTCTCTCCCTTTCTTTCCATCCTTTTCTCTCCTTCCTTCCTTCCTTCCATCTCTCTCCCTTTCTTTCCATCCTTTTCTCTCCTTCCTTCCTTCTTTCTCCCTTTCTTTCCATCCCTTCCTTTTCTTTTCTTTCCTTTTCTCTCCTTCCTTCCTTCCTTCCTTCCTTCCTTCCTTCCTTCCATCTCTCTCCCTTTCTTTCCATCCTTTTCTCTCCTTCCTTCCTTTTTCCTTCCTTCCTTCCTTCTCTCTTCCTTTCTTTCCATCCCTTCCTTCCTTTTCTCACCTTCCTTCTCTCTCCTTTTCTTTCCATCCCTTCCTTTTCCTTCCTTCCTTCCCTTTCTTTCTTCTCTCTTTCTTTCCATCCCTTCCTTTTCTTTTCTTTCCTTTCCTTCCTTCTTTTTCTTTCCATCCCTTCCTTTTCTTTCCTTTTCTCTCCTTCCTTCCTACCTTCCTGCTCTCTTCCTTTCTTTCCATCCCTTCCTTCCTTTTCTTGCCTTCCTTTCTTTTCTTTCCTCTCCTTTTCCTTCCTTTCTTCCTTCTCTTTCCCTTTCTTTCCATCCCTTCCTTTTCTTTCCTTCCTTCTCTCTTTCCATTCCTTCCTTCCTTCCTTTTCCTTCCTTCCTTTACTTTCCATCCCTTCCTTTTCCTTTTCTCTCCTTCCTTTTCCTTCCTGCTCTCTCCCTTTTTCCCATCCCTTTTTCTCTCCTTCCTTCTTTCCTTCCTTCCTTCTCTCCCTTTCTTTCCATCCCTTCCTTTTCTCTCCTTCCTTTTCTTTTCTTCCTTCTCTCTCTTTCCTTCCTTCCTTCCTTCCTTCCTTCCTTCCTTCTTTCCTTCCTTCTCTTTCCCTTTCTTTCCATCCCTTCCTTTTCTTTCCTTCCTTCTCTCTTTCCATTCCTTCCTTCCTTTTCCTTCCTTCCTTTACTTTCCATCCCTTCCTTTTCCTTTTCTCTCCTTCCTTCCTTTTCCTTCCTGCTCTCTCCCTTTTTTCCATCCCTTTCTTTTCTCTCCTTCCTTCTTTCCTTCCTTCCTTCTCTCTCCCTTTCTTTCCATCCCTTCCTTCCTTTTCTCTCCTTCCTTTCCTTTCCTTTCCTTCCTTCTCTCTCTTTCCATTCCTTCCTTCCTTCCTTTTCCTTCCTTCCTTCCTTCCTTCCTTCCTTCCTTCCTTCCTTCCTTCCTTCCTTCTCTCTCCCTTTCTTTCCATTCCTTCCTTTTCTTTCCTTCCTTCCCCCACTTCCAGGGAGGCAGAAGGACGAAGCTCCCGATCCCTTCCTCTCTCCCAAAGCAGAGAGGGGCCACGCAGTGCCTAGCCAGGCCCTGGGCTTCCAGGCTCTGGGAGACCCAGCATCTCTTGCACCTGGGGAGGGGGGGGGCTGTGTATTGGGGGCTGGAGGGGCTCTGACCCTTTGCTCCCCCTTCCCCTTAGACTCCTGTGACTTCGACAACGCCGACCGTCCCTTCTGCGACTGGAGCCAGCCCGCCGAGAGCCAAGGCAGCCGGTGGATCCCAGACCGGGGACAGAAGCCTGGGGAGAGCCCCGGACCCCCGGAAGGAGACATCGTACGGAGTAAGAGCTTCGCGGCGGCCGCGGTCTCGTCCGACGAAGGTCCGCTGGGACCCTTCTCAGCCCTGCACCCTCGAGGGGCTCCGAGACAGAAAGGCGCCCCTCGGGGTGGCAGCCACCACCCTCCCGGAGCCATGCCAGGAGGTCTCCCTGTTGCTACCTTGGCCTGGGGCCCTTCCCTCTCCTGGCTGAGCTTCCTACTACAACCAGGAGCAAGCCCTGGGCTTCCAGCAAAGGGGAGGACAACCCCTCTCCCAGAGGTCCCAGGTCCCAGGTCAGCAAGCCAAGATCCTAACCTTGCAACGTTCTGCTCTTCGGGGTGCAGCTGGCGTGGCACGGCCCCCATCCACCTAGCCCCTCTGCTCCCCGGCCCCTTAAAACCGCAGTCGCCAACTGGTGGACCACGGCCCACTGGTGGTCCGTGAGACAATTTTGGTGGGTCACAGAGAAATCTCACCCCCAGAGCATCGTGCCCCCACCCAAAGCAATTAATCCAGGCTGCATCCACATGGCCCGCGGGGAACCTTCCCCCGCCTACTCACTCCTTACCCGGCAAACTTGCCTGCTAAATTGCTATTTTTCCTTTTTTTTTCCGACCATCAGCTGTTCTGCTGTGCCGGGAGATTTAGAATTAGCCAGAAAGCGAGGAAAGGGTTGGATTTCTCGCTTTCTTAGCTGCTCTTTCGATCTTCGGCTCCGCTTTTAAGCACAGCCGAACCTCCCTTAGGATCGAAGGTTTGCTTGCAAGCAAATTCAGCGCAGACTCACGGCAAGCCAATTTGAAAGGCTGAGCTAGCCGATGGCAGATCGATAGATCGCTGAATGGATTCTGCGAGCAACTCAACCTGCCTGCCTGCTTTGCCTGATTTGGGGTAAAAGTTGCTTTTCTAAAATAAAAAAAATTCAATATTGACATGCCTGGTGTGTTATGAGTTCATTTCGTGAGTTTGCTTGCAAGCAAATTTTATGTGACAGACTCAGGTAGCCGATGGCAGATAGATAGATCTCTGAGTGAATCTGTAATTCTGTGAGCAACTCCATCTGCCTGCCTGCTTTGCCTGATTTTGGGTAAAAGTTGCTCTATTTTTATATATATAAAATTCAATGTTGACATGCATGGTGTGTTGTGAGTCAATTTTGCGAGTTTCCTTGCTAGCCAATTTTATGAATTTGCTTGCAAGCAAATTTTATGTGACAGACTCAGGTAGCCGATGGCAGAGAGATAGATCTCTGAGTGAATCTGTGATTCTGCGAGCAACTCAATCTTGCCTGTCTGCTTTGCTGGATTTTGAGTAAAAGTTACTCTTTTTTTATATAAAAAATTCAATATTTACATACCTGGTTTGTTCTGAGTTAATTTTACGAGTTTGCTTGCAAGTAAATTTTACGTGACAGACTCAGGTAGCCGATGGCAGAGAGATAGATCTCTGAGTGAATCTGTGATTCTGCGAGCAACTCAATCTTGCCTGCCTGCTTTGCTGATTTTGGGTAAAAGTTGCTCTTTTTTATAAAAAAATCAATATATCAATATTTATAATATTTACATACAAGCCATGCCCAGCCAGTCCCGTGACCACCAAGCCACACCCACAAATTGGGCCGCGCCCACAGAACCGGTTAGTAGTCCCTGGGATTTCCAATGATGATTTTGGTGGGTCCCTGAGGTCCAAAAGATTGGCGACCCCCGCCCTTAAATGGCCGTGGCTTCTCTCTTTCCAGGAGACAATTACATCCATCCAGCCGCTGGCGGGTTCGCGCAATTGGAAAGTCCTGAGGTCGACCCAGCCGGGGCGGAGATCTGCGTTCGATTCCTGTATTACCTGTACAGCTTCAACCTCGAGAGCCAGCTGACCGTCGAGATCCGGAACGCTTTGGGCAACGTCACCCCCTTGTGGATCCGGGAAGGACCGCAGAGCACTTCCTGGCTGAGCGGCGCCGTCACGGTTCCCGCCCAGACTCAGCGCCCCTTCAAGGCAAGTTGTGGGGGGTGGGGGGGCGGGGAGAGGGGCAGGGGGGAAGAGGGACAAGGCGTCCTCAAGCTATTTGACCAAGCCGGCTTGGGCTGATTTTAGATTTGGGTGTTTTACTTTTTATATTAAATTTTAGAGTTTTAGGGAAGAGTTTTAATTGATTACAGCCTGGGCCTTAATTTAATTTAGTTTTAACTTTTCACATATTTATTATTTTAATTGTATGGCTGTGCATCGCTCCGAGTCCTTCGGGAGGGAATCAGTATATAAATAAATATTTATTATTATTATTATTATTATTATTATTATTATTATTATTATTATTATTATTATTATTATTATTATTATTATTATTATGACCGTAACCGAGCTGTCGACTCGTAAAGCTTTCCTGTGCCTGTTTTCGAGTCGCCGTAAACAACGGGGAGGGGATTTGATTTTTCGGGGGGAGGGAGGGGGCAGCCTAAGCTACAATCTTTGTAAGATAAGTGTTGGAATGTACTTCTGGTTTCCAACACTTACCTTACAAAAGATGGTAGCCTAGGTTACCGGATCTTCTGCTCCCGAAAATCCTTCGTTGGAGAATGTGATAGTTGACAACCCAGCCTCAGTTGGAAAATCTGATTTATGACCTGTGAATTACGTAATGCCAGAATTTGGCTGCGTTGAAGTCAATGCCGACACGTTGCTCCTGATAAATCCTTTTTTTTTTGAAGCTTGGCCATGAGGCTCACCGTTTAATTCGGGCAATTTCCGGAACCCTACATACATTGTGACGGTCGTAAAGCATTGTATTTTTCTTTCTATTTATTTATTTATTTATTTACACATTTATATCCCGCCCTTCTCCCGAAGGATTCAGGGCGGTGTACAGCCAACTATAAAACATTCAGACGTGCAATTAAAAAAAACCTGGCTCTTCGAGCAGGCCGGCTTAGGCTGAAATGGGATTTTTTAAATTTTGCATCTGCGTTTTAATCGGGATTTTATAACTGGGGTTTTGAATTAACTTATTGGGGGGAGGGTATAATTTTAGACAGCCTATTTAATTTCTTTTTAACTTTTGTATTGTTCTGGGTCTGATTTGGCTGTACACCGCCCTGAGTCCCTAGGGAGAAGGGCGGTATATAAATGTTATAAATAAATAAATAAATAAATAAATAAATAAATAAATAAAAATATTTAATGTATTTTTAACTTTTGTATATTGTAATGGGGTCTTATGGTTGGCTGTGCACCGCCCTGAGTCCTTACGGGAGAAGGGCGGTATATAAATATAATAAATAAATAAATAAATAAATAAAATAAATTCCACTTTACAAGAGTTAAAAGAAGATTAAATAACTTAAGGCTGCCCCTAAAATTTCTGCCCAACCTCAATAAATTAACAATAAAAAGCCCAAATATTAAAATCCCGAAAATTTAAAACCCCAATTTCTAAAATTACACTTTAAAACTCTCATTTAAAATCAGCCCAGGCTGGTCTGCTCGAAAAGCCAAGTTTTCAGCGCATGTCTGAATGCTCTCAGGTCGGCGGTGTTACGTAGTTCAGGAGGCAACCCGTTCCAGAGGGCGGGTGCCCCCACAGAGAAGGCCCTGTTCCTCGGGGTCGCCAGGCGGCACATAGATGCCGTCGGGACCCGAAGGAGGCCCTCCCTGTGGGAGCGCACCGGTCGGTGTGGGAGACTACTGGCAGGACGCGGTCTTGCAAGTAACCTGGTCCGATGCCATGGATCGCTTGAAAGGTCAGAACCAGAACCTTCAAGCGAACCCGGAAGGCCACCGGCAACCAATGCAGCTCGCGCAGGAGAGGCGTCACATGGGAGTTTCTCGACTTCCCCCCGTAACCACGCGCGCGGCCGCATTTTGCACCAGTTGAAGCCTCCGGGTGCTCCCCGCCGGGAGCCCCATGTCGAGAGCGTTCTTTGATTTGATTTGACCCTTTCGATCTTTGGTGCGATGTGAGATTTTGCTTCTGGTTTATTTTTTTATACCGGTGTTTCACTTCCTGTCATCGAGCCATAAATAAATACAATAAAAATACAGTAAACACGAGACGGCTTAAAAGCAAATTTTCCACCAGCCTGAAAAACAAGGCAACGTAAATCGCAGCAAGAATCCAAGAGAAGCAACACTCCAAGCTCAAATATGTAACACAATAACAGCAGAACAGATCCTGCGTATGTGGGGTGGGGGTGGAGGGGTGGGATTGGACTAGATGACCTACAACTGTGATGGCGAACCGATGGCACCCGGAGCCATTCGTGCCGACGCGCGAGCCGCAGGCAAACTTACCTCAACTGGGCATGCGCGCGCCTCGCCGCTGATTTTCAGCCGGTTTGTGGCCTTTTTCGGCCTCCCAAAGGCTTCTGCAGGCTTGGCAGGCCGAACACTCGGCCCGTTGGATCACTTCCTGTTTGACTGAAAATACCGGAAGTGATGAAACGAAGCTTAGTTTTTGGCCTGCGATGCCTGCAGAAGCCTGCCAGAAGTCTTCCTCAAGCCTCCGGTAGGCCGAAAAAGACCTCCAACCGGCCAAAAATCAGCTGTGAGGTGCAGTTCAAAGTAAGGGGGTGGTGGATAGGGATTGGACACGCATGCATAGGGCGTGTGGGGGAGCATGCAAACGCATGCACCATTTTTGGCACAGGAACCCCAAAAGGTTAGCCACCACTGACTTACAAAGGTCCTTTCCAACTCTTAAATCTGTAAGTAAGTAAGAGTTTGGAAGGGATTTTGGAAGGTCTTCTCATCCAACCGATCTTGGCTCTATCTCATAGTTGGTGTGATAATCCAGGGTGGGATACAAAATAAACACAATCACAAAAAAAAACAGGTGGAGCCCCTTTGATTCCTTCACTTTGCTTCCAAGCTCCAAATATCCTTGACTGGAGACCAAAAAAAAAAACTCCCCCACAAACAGTTACAAGAAGGAGGAAATGCCGTCTTTCAACTAAAAATGCCGTTTAAATTATAAAGATTAAAAAGCGACACAAACCAGGCAAGATAAGGGCTGGAGGACGTCCACAGGTAACAGAACACGCCCTGGGAAGGACGCCAAACTCAGAGAGGAAGCATAAACTCAAGCTATTTGCCTTGGTGGTGCAGGCTGTTCATCATCTAGCACTTTAGCTCAATGGCCTGCAATTAGCGCCGGTTCGAATCCCACCAGGCTCAAGGTTGACTCAGCTTTCCATCCTCTCGGGGTAGGTAAATGGAGGACCCAAGATTGTTGGGGGCAATAAGCTGACTTTGTAGAAAATGCCACTTGGGGTGAGGGGTGGGGGCAAAAAGCCCTAGTAATAAGCAGGCATATACAATGGAATGAAGGCTATTGTCGAGCGCTTAGCATGGTGCTCCATAGACTGTAATCCGCCCTGAGTCTCCGGAGAAGGGCGGCATATAAATGCAAATAATAAATAAATACATAATATTTCCACGCGTCGTTTCCAGCACTCGCCCATACGCGTGGCCGTCCTCCTATTCAGTTGTCACAGCTGCAGCCCATGAAGAGCATCATCAAGGCCCTCTCCGCCCGAGTAAACCATGCCTCTCCCTTATCCTCTCCTCCTAGCGTGCCCTAGGATGGAGAGGGGATGGGCCTGGATCCTCCTTTGACTGCCCAGCTGGGTTCTGCCCTTCCCCAGCCTCCTCCGCAACCTCCGGAGAGCCAGACTCCCCCTCCCTGTTGGCTGTTCCTCCTCTCCCTCAGTCTCCACCGGGGGCGAGACAGTTGGCCCGTTGTAAGCTCTCGTATAGTCGGTCCTTTACACCGTAAGCGCTTGTCCTTGTCCGATCTGAACTCTACAAAACAATCATTGTTTAACTCTTTGGAGAGCAGGAACTAAACCCTGATCTGTCTGTCTGTCTGTCCAGGTTGTTTTCAAAGGCAAACAGGTCAGCACAGGAGATGTTACATTGGCTCTGGACTCCATCCTCATGCAGCCGGGATCTTGTTCACGTAAGCCATCTTTCTCCACCGCCAGGGTCATGCTTCGGTCCAAGGTTTTCGGCCTCCTAAAGGCTAGGAGGAAGGCTTCTGCAGGCTTCGCGGGCCAAAAATTCGCCCCGTTCTGTCACTTCCTGTTTCCTCCGGAAATACCGCAAGGGACGAAGCATGGCGAGCTTGGCGTCCTTTAAGATGGCTCGACTTCAACTCCCAGCCTTCCTTCTGGATGTGTGTGCGGTGGTGGGATTCAAACCAGCTCGTGCCCCTTCGGCCCAACCGGTTGTTAAATTGCGGGCTGGCCCTCTCTCCTCCACCTCCCCAGCCCACCCCTTTCCTGGAGCCCCCACGTGCTGCGTTTTGCACTCCCAGGTAAGTCCAGGGAGACCCACTAGGTCCAAAATTAGTACTACCGCCCCACGGCCCATTTTTTGCTCCCAGGGGGATGCAGGGAAGGCCCACTAGGCCCAAAATGAGGTGGGGGGGGAGTGTGGCGCCCGCACCCCCCCCCCCGTGGCCCGTTATTGCTCTCAGAGGGGTGCAGGAGGCCGAGTGCTACCTGTCACTCATCCCTGGCCACGCCCACCCAGCCGGTCCTTAGGGCAGAGGACCAGTTGTTAAATTATGTGAATCCCACCACCGGAGATATATATATATATTTGTTTTTGGAGTTTTTCGCGGGTATTTGTATGTGGATCTTTGGTTCTTCGGGTTTTCTCCCGCGTAAAATTGGAAGTATCTAGGCGACGTTTTGATGAAGTCTCATTCATCATCTTCAGGCTTGTGTCTTCGGCCTTGTGCTTCTTGGAGTAAAGTTCTATTACTATTACTCAGAGTAATTCTATTACTCCGAGAAGCACAAGGCCGAAGACACAAGCCTGAAGATGATGAATGAGACTTCATGGAAACATTGTCTAGATACTTCCAATTCTACGCGGGAGAAAACCCGAAGAACCAAAGATCCATATATATGTCTGTATGTATGTATGTATGTACGTGTGTATGTATGTATGTATGTATGTATGTATATATATATATATATATATATATATATATATTTGTTTTCGGAGATTTTCGCGGGTATTTGTATGTGGATCTTTGGTTCTTCGGGTTTTCTCCCGCGTTTCCAACTCTTCCAACCGTATTTCCAACTCTACGCGGGAGAAAACCCGAAGAACCAAAGATCCATATATATATATATATATATATATATATTTGTTTTCTGAGGTTTTATATATATATATATATATATATATATATATATATATATATATATATATATATATATATATATATATATATATATATATATATATATATATATATATATATATATATATACATACATATGTATATACATACACATACATACCAGGGGTCGCCAAACTTTTGGACCTCAGGGACCACCATTTTAAACCCCACAGAGTGGAGACCCTGGGAAAATCTGCCCTCCCCCAAAAAATGTCTGCAGGAAAATCCCCCCACCCAGTTTTTCTACCGACCGATCGTTCTTAATATGACATCATCTCCAGCTCCGTTCTCAGTGGGAGAGATAGATAGATAGAGAGAGAGAGAGAGGAGAGACTTTGGGCTGCGTGCAAGGAGAACAGCAGAAGCCGCCGAAGCCTTTCTTTCTCTCCCTCCCCACCCCAAACTCTGCCAGAAAGGAGTCTTTGGGAAGCTTGTCGCACTGGCGCAGCTTCTCGGAGTAGAAGGCCTTGCGGGGTCCCAAAGACTCATTTCGGGCGGAGTTTGGGGGGTGGGGGGAGAGAAAGAAAGACTTCGACCACTTTCCTCGCTTGCAGCCAAAAGCAAGAAGGAAGAAGCGAACAGAAGCAGCTCGGTGGCCAGGCAAGGCCCATGGGACGTATCGGGCAAGTTTCCCCCCACCCTCTGCCTTTTCCTCCTCTCCCCTCACTACCACGTGTTGTTCACAACGCAAGTGACGCAAGCTTTGTGTTCCCGCGGGGCCACGTGGGCCTTGTGTTCCCGCGCAGCCTGGATCAATTGCTTTGGAGGTGTGTGTGTGACATTTCTCTGCGGACCACCACAATTTTCTCATGGACTACCAGCGGTCCCCGGCCCTCCGGGGTTGGCGACCATTGATACATACCCCTTGTGGCCTCCTTACTCTCTTTGCAATCCCTTCCTTGGCTCATCTTTTCGCCCTAAGCACTCGAATTCTGACTAGGGGATTCTGGGAGGTGAACTCCACCCATCTTCAAGGTTGAGGAACGCTGCTCCGCAGAAGAAGGGGGGGTTTTTTGCCGTACAAGGAGAGGTGTGTGTATCTCATTCTTTGTTTTTTTTTCTCTCCTTCCCGCTCCTCCAGCTTGTAAGACCACGTGCGATTTTGATACCCTCGATGATCTCTGCGGATGGAGCAACCCTGGAGAGGGCGATGTGATGTGGAGCCAATGGATCGGTTCCACAGGCGTGGTTGGCGTGGGGCCCTCGGATGACTTCTCCCGGCCTGGCTGTGAGTAGCTTGGACGGGTCAAGAACGGACTACCGGTTGGAGCGCACAGGTAGCGCTGAGGGGCTTTCCCTCCGAGGCAAGCGTCGCTTTCGGTGGGGTGGAATTGCGGGCCACTTTGCAATCAAGCAGGGGAGAAACTTCGGCGCCTCGAAGGAACGACGTCAACACAACTTCGACCGTTGTTGGGGTTTTTTTTGGGGGGGGGGAGAATTTGGTAACTGAGGGAGAAACTTTGGGAGACCCTTCAGCCTGGATTGTTACGGTGGTTCGCCGGCAGCAGGCGCCAACGGTGGAGGTCTTGAGGATGCAGGGGTGGGGCCAGAACTATCGGAGAGTGAGGTGCTGCTTTTGGAGGTGGTGGAGGCTGGCAGCAATGAGAAAGAGCGCCCCGAGGAGCCCGTGCTCAGCAGGGTTGCTCAGAGGAAAGAGCAGCTGCAACAGCACGGGAGACTCGGGAGTAAGGCTGTACGGCGATGGCCCCTCCCTTAAGGGATAAAAACCAGCCTGTGAAACCGGAGTCCTTTGCAGGAAGCAACGACGTTCTTGCCCTTCAAGTTGGAGGAAACGACAACAGAACAGATCGAACTTATAAACCGGAATTCTTTTTATTCGGGATTTTAAATAAACAACTCTCCCCCCCAAAAAGGGAAGTACACAATAGTACATATCTTGACACCAGCCAGACTGGCCTTTGCACAGTGTTGGAAGCGACCCCATACTCCATCAGAGGAACTGATTATCCCCCCCAAAATAGCAAATGGTGCCGAGATAGACAGATTAACTTTGGCATTAAAAGGAAAAGATACACCAATGCATTACGACAGCTGGAACTGCTGGTACAAATGGATAGAATAAAGATCGATTAAATGATAAAGGACAAAAGAAAATGGATTATAATTGTAGTAGTGAATATATATATCTTGTCAAAACGTTGCCAAGATATATATATATATATTTGTTTCCGTAGATGTTCATGGGTACAAGTATGCAGGTCTTGGCGTGTTCGGGTCTTTTCCCGTGTAAGATTGAGACTATCTGGGCAACGTTTTGATGAGATCTCGCTCGCTGTCTTCAGGCTGGTGCTTTCGGATTCGTGCTTGTGCGAGCAAAGCGTGATCAGAGCTGCCGTCTTCCTATATATACCGGTGGGGAGGTTGGGTCATGGGCTGTGTGATGACCTTCTGAGTTCTATTGTTTTGACATCAGATCCAGGAGGTTACAACGATAGAATTCAGAAGGTCATCACACAGCCCATGACCCAGGTCATTGCGACCCAGGAGATTACAGCACAAGACCCAGGAGGTCACAACAATAGAACTCAGAAGGTCATCACACAGCCCATTACTCAAGTCGTTACAACACGGGAGGCGGATAGACACACAGCCAATACCTCAGCCACACATCTTCTATATATATATATATATATATTTATTTATTTATTTATTAAACTTCTATACCGCTCCCTCTCCCAAAAAGGGACTCGGGGCGGTGTACAGCCTACTAAAAACATACAATAAATACCTAATAAATATAATTAAAATAAATTAAACCAAATTGATCCGGCTGTCTATCCCAAAAATTCAGTTAAAAATTAAAAGCTAATAAAACCCCGATTAAAATTAAGTTAAAACTAAAATACAGTTACTGGGCCAGGCCAGCCTGTTTAAAAAATAGGGTTTTCACTGCGCGCCGGAAGGTCAGAATATCCGTCATAGCCCGTATCTCCGGGGGGAGATCATTCCAAAGGGAGGGGGCTCCCACAGAGAAAGCCCGAACCCTCGGGGCCGTCAACCGACAACGGCCGGGCGGCGGTACCCCGAGGAGGGCAACCCTGTGGGAGCATACTGGGCGGCGGGAGGTATATATATATATATATATATATGTGTGTGTGTGTGTGTGTGTGTGTGTGTGTGTGTGTGTGTAAGGTTTTTAAGCTGATAATTAAATAATAAATAAGGGAGATTAGGATAGATCTATTTCGAGCTAGTTAGCTCTCTTCAGCTAGCCATACCCTTACTGGGATTCGAACCAGGGAAGTATTACATGTGAGGCAGTTGTTAATTGGGGCTTAACAGGGTGTTGTAACACAAAGTATATATATATATATATATATATATATATATATATATATATATATATATATATATTTGTTTTCGGAGATTTTCGCGGGTATTTGTATGTGGATCTTTGGTTCTTCGGGTTTTCTCCCGCGTAGAGTTGGAAATATTTAGGCGACGTTTCGATGAAGTCTCATTCATCATCTTCAGGCTTCTGTCTTCGGCCTTGTGCTTCTCAGAGTGATGTGAGCTCACATCACTCTGAGAAGCACAAGGCCGAAGACAGAAGCCTGAAGATGATGAATGAGACTTCATCGAAACGTCGCCTAAATATTTCCAACTCTACGCGGGAGAAAACCCGAAGAACCAAAGATCCACATATATATATATATATATATATATATATATATATATATATATATATATATATGTGTAAGGTTTTTAAGCTGATAATTTTTAAATAATAAATAAGGGAGACTAGTATAGATCTATTTCGAGCTAGTTAGCTCTCTTCAGCTAGCCATACCCTTACCGGGATTCGAACCAGGGAAGTATTACATGTGAGGCAGTTGTAATTGCCTCTACACCACTGGCTCTCTCCTTATCAGCTCAGGCAGGGGAATAAGTATATACTTTGTATATACTTATTTGTATAATACAAAGTATATATATATATATATATATATATTTGTTTTCGTAGATTTTCACGGGTACAGGTATGCAGGTCTTGGCGTGTTCAGGTCTTTTCCCGTGTAAGATTGAGACTATCTGGGCAACGTTTTGATGAGATCTCGCTCGCCGTCTTCAGGCTGGTGTTTTCGGCTTCGTGCTTATGCGAGCAAAGCGTGATCGGAGCTGCTGTCTCCCTATATATACTGGTGGGGAGGTTGGCTGTTTTGTCATTTCTTGATTGGTTGATGGAGTTGATGGTTGCAGATTGGCTGGCTTTTTCGTAAGAACATGTGTGGCTGAGGTGTTGGCTGTGTGTCTATCCGCCTCCTGTGTTGTAACGACTTGGGTCATGGGCTGTGTGATGACCTTCTGAGTTCTATTGTTGTGACCTCCTGGGTCTTGTGCTGTAATCTCCTGGGTCGTAATGACCTGGGTCATGGGCTGTGTGATGACCGTCCGGCTGACAGCACCCCAAGGAGGCCCATCCTGTGAGAGCGCACTAGCCGGCGGGAGGCCGATGGTGGCAGCAGGCGGTCCCGTAAGTACCTTACTCCTGATTCGCCCGTTGCTGCTACAGATGCTCTTTCCTTCGAGCAACCCTGCTGGGCACAGGCTCCTCGGGAACCTCCTCCTCATTGCTGCCAGCCTCCACCATCTCCCTGACGGCAGCACCCCACGCCTTGATAGTCCTGGCCCGCGTCCCCGCATCCCACACGGGGGCCCCCCGTCTCTCCGAGACCTCGGCCGTCCACGCCGGCTGCCGACTATCGGCGAACCACAAACCCCCCCACGCCGGCTCTCGTCCCGAAGCCAATTCGAATCCTTTCGTCTCTCGTTGTAGTTGGCTCCTACATGTTGCTGGAATCGATCATTGAGGAAAGTCGTGGAAGTGCCGTTCTGAAGAGCCCCACCTTCACTTCGGGAGGGTGCCTTCTCCTGACGTTCTTCTACACGCTCCACGGCGTCTCCGATGACACCGCCCTGAAGGTCTACGCAGCTCCCCCAGGCAAGTTCCTGGGGCAATCTTCCCCATATCATCGTCTTCCCCGCCCGAGCAGACAAATCCTTGAGTAAATGTCATTTCCTTGTTGTGTTTCCTATAAATAGGGGGAGACCGGGGCGCCCCGTTGCTGACTCTCAAAGGGGAACACGGTCCCAGCTGGAAGGGAGGCTTCGTCAATTATACTGGGAGGGACGACATCCAGGTAAGAAGATGCCCGGGGGATGTGTAGTGTTGAGTAAGCGGCCATGTAGGTGTAGAAGGAGCAGAACCTATTTTTATTATTTTATTTTATTGGGTTTGTCCATTGCTTACAAGAGAACAGGTGTAAGTCAAAACATAGTTATGAATACATGGATACATGCAAGAAAAAGAAAATATTTATATATTTATTTTTACTTATTTGTCAATTTGTCAATTGCTTACAAGATAATAGGTGTAAGTCAAAACATAGTTATGAATACATGGATACATACAAGAAAAAGAAAATATTTATATATTTATTTTTACTTATTTGTCAATTTGTCAATTGCTTACAACATAATAGGTGTAAGTAAAAACATAGTTATGAATACAGGGATACATATAAGAAAAAAAATATTTATATATTTATTTTTACTTATTTATCAATTTGTCAATTGCTTACAAGATAATAGGTGTAAGTCAAAACATAGTTATGAATACATGGATACATACAAGAAAAAGAAAATATTTATATATTTATTTTTACTTATTTGTCAATTTGTCAATTGCTTACAAGATAAGAGGTGTAAGTAAAAACATAGTTATGAATACAGGGATACATATAAGAAAAAAAATATTTATATATTTATTTTTACTTATTTGTCAATTTGTCAATTGCTTACAAGATAATAGGTGTAAGTAAAAACATAGTTATGAATACAGGGATACATATAAGAAAAAAAATATTTATATATTTATTTTTACTTATTTGTCAATTTGTCAATTGCTTACAAGATAATAGGTGTAAGTAAAAACATAGTTATGAATACAGGGATACATATAAGAAAAAAAATATTTATATATTTATTTTTACTTATTTGTCAATTTGTCAATTGCTTACAAGATAATAGGTGTAAGTAAAAACATAGTTATGAATACAGGGATACATATAAGAAAAAAAATATTTATATATTTATTTTTACTTATTTGTCAATTTGTCAATTGCTTACAAGATAATAGGTGTAAGTAAAAACATAGTTATGAATACAGGAATACATATAAGAAAAAAAATATTTATATATTTATTTTTACTTATTTATCAATTTGTCAATTGCTTACAAGATAATAGGTGTAAGTCAAAACATAGTTATGAATACAGGGATACATATAAGAAAAAAAATATTTATATATTTATTTTTACTTATTTGTCAATTTGTCAATTGCTTACAAGATAATAGGTGTAAGTAAAAACATAGTTATGAATACAGGGATACATATAAGAAAAAAAATATTTATATATTTATTTTTACTTATTTGTCAATTTGTCAATTGCTTACAAGATAATAGGTGTAAGTAAAAACATAGTTATGAATACAGGGATACATATAAGAAAAAAAATATTTATATATTTATTTTTACTTATTTGTCAATTTGTCAATTGCTTACAAGATAATAGGTGTAAGTAAAAACATAGTTATGAATACATGGATGCATATAAGAAGAATACAAGAAACAATAGGACATATATGCTAGAGCCCACTGTAACTACATAGCCCAAAAGGCATTAAGAGTTGTTAACCTAATCCTATGTAGCTTTTTCCTCTGGTAATATCACACTACTAACTAGAGAATATAAAACATTTGCTAGACCAATACTCGAATACAGCACATCATTCTGGAACCTGCGTTACGTATCGGATATTAACACAGTGGAGAAAGTCCAGAAATATTTTACAAAAAGAGTTCTCCACTCCTCTACTCGTTGCAGAATAAATACCTTAGGCCACCAGACTCCAAATTCTAGACCTAGAAAACCTTCAATTACGCCGTCGTTAGTCCGATCTAAGTATATAGTATATAAAGTCATACATTGCAATGTCCTACCTGTCCATGAATTCTTCAAAGCTTCAGCCATAACAACACAAGAGCACACAATAGATACAAACTCAAGGTTAACCGCACCAAACTTGATTGCAGGAAATACGACTTCAGCCACAGAGTGGTCAATGCCTGGAATACTCTACCTGACTTTGTGGTTTCTTCCCCAAACCCCAAAAACTTTAACCTTAGACTGTCTATTATTGACCTCACCCCTTTCCTAAGAGGTCTGTAAGGGGTGTGCATAAGTGCACCAACGTGCCTATTGTCCCTATTGTTTCTTTTATTTTTCTTATATGTATCCATGTATTCATAACTCTGTTTATAATTATAGCATTCCTGTCCTATTGTTTCCTTTATATTTTATTTTTCTGATATGTATCCATGTATTCATAACTATCTTTATACTTATACCATCCCTGTCCTATTGTTTCTTTTATTTTTCTTATATGTATCCATGTATTCATAACTATGTTTTTACTTATACCTGCTATCTTGTAAGCAGTTGACAAATAAATCAATTAATCAATTAATTAATTAATTTGTGAGCTGACCTGACTGGAGGAGGAATTCTGGGCGTTGGAAGTCCACCAGTCTTAAAGCTGTCAAGTTGGAAGACCTTTGATCTATCTATCTATCTATCTATCTATCTATCTATCTATCTATCTATCTATCTATCTATCTATCTATCTATCTATCTATCTATCTATCTATCTATCTATCTAATCTATCATCCATCCCCAACTATCAATCTCTATCTAATCTATCCACCTCTACCTACCTACCTACTATCTATCTCTATTTATTTATTTATTCCCCAAACCCCAAAAACTTTAACCTGTCTACTATGGACCGCACCCCTTTCTTAAGAGATCTGTAGGGGGTGTGCATAAGCTATAATAGATCTATCTATCTATCTATCTATCTATCTATCTATCTATCTATCTATCTATCTATCTATCTATCTATCTATCTATCTATCTATCTATGCATCTCTCTCTCTATCAATCATCTCTCTCTCTCAATCATATATATATATATATATACATACATATATATATATGCATCTCTCTCTCTCTCTCAATCATCTCTCTCTCTCTATCTATGCATCTCTCTCTCTTTCTCAATCATATTTCTATCTATCTATCTATCTATCTATCTATCTATCTATCTATCTATCTATCTATCTATCTATCTGCCTGCCTGCCTGCCTGCCTGCCTGCCTGCCTGCCTGCCTGCCTGCCTATCTATCTATCTATCTATCTATCTATCTATCTATCTATCTATCTATCTATCTATCTATCTATCTATCTATCTATCTATCTATCTATCTATCTATCTATCTATCCATCTCTCTCTATCATCATCTCTCTCTCTCAATCATATATATATATATGCATCTCTCTCTCTCAATCATCTCTCCATCTATCTATGCATCTCTCTCTCTCTCTTTCTCAATCATATTTCTATCTATCTATCTATCTATCTATCTATCTATCTATCTATCTATCTATCTATCTATCTATCTATCTATCTATCTATCTATCTATCTACCTACCTACCTACCTACCTACCTACCTATCTATCTATCTATCTATCTATCCATCTCTCTCTCTATCATCATCTCTCTCTCAATCATATATATATATATGCATCTCTCTCTCTCAATCATCTCTCTCTCTATCTATGCATCTCTCTCTCTCTCTCTTTCTCAATCATATTTCTATCTATCTATCTATCTATCTATCTATCTATCTATCTATCTATCTATCTGCCTGCCTGCCTGCCTGCCTGCCTGCCTGCCTGCCTGCCTGCCTGCCTGCCTGCCTGCCTGCCTGCCTGCCTATCTATCTATCTATCTATCTATCTATCTATCTATCTATCTATCTATCTATCTATCTATCTATCTATCTATCTATCTATCTATCTATCCATCTCTCTCTCTATCATCATCTCTCTCTCTCAATCATCTCTCTCTCTATCTATGCATCTCTCTCTCTCTCTTTCTCAATCATATTTCTATCTATGTATCTATCTATCTATCTATCTATCTATCTATCTATCTATCTATCTATCTATCTATCTATCTATCTATCTATCTATCCATCTCTCTCTCTATCATCATCTCTCTCTCAATCATATATATATATATGCATCTCTCTCTCTCAATCATCTCTCTCTCTATCTATGCATCTCTCTCTCTCTCTTTCTCAATCATATTTCTATCTATGTATCTATCTATCTATCTATCTATCTATCTATCTATCTATCTATCTATCTATCTATCTATCTATCTATCTATCTATCTATCTATCTATCTATCTATCCATCTCTCTCTCTCTATCATCATCTCTCTCTCTCAATCATATATATATATATATGCATCTCTCTCTCTCAATCATCTCTCTCTCTCTATCTATCTATCTATGCATATCTCTCTCTCTCTCATCAACGACAGCAAGCCACCGTCAGTCAAAATTCATATTAGTGGTCCCCAGGTTTTAAAATTATGAGTTTGGTGGTGCCTGAGGTCCAAAAGGTTGGCATCCCTGCTTTACACAAGGAGTAGAGTGGCTGTCAGCAAGCTGGGCTCAATCCATCGGGGTTGGAGGCCCTCTTGGGAGAACATGGACCGTTGAGCGGTGTGGCAACATCTGCCCAGAAGGTCCGATTTCAAGAGAGCAGGGAATTAAAATAACTGTTCAACTCTTGCCTGCAATGCTACCCACAGCAGATAACAGATAATCAGAATTGTAAGGGACCTTGGAGGTCATCTAGTCCAACCCCCCCTCTGCCCTCAAATATTGGAAGGCTGCTCTCCTGTCTCCCCTGGTCCTTTTGTTCCTTAAAATCAGATGAAAATCCAATTCACAGAGTCGGAAGGGACCTTGGAGGGCATCTAGTCCAACCCCCATTTGCCCTCAAATATTAGAGGACCGCTATGTCTCCCCTGATCCTTCTCTTTACTAGACTACCCAGGCCCAGTTCCTGCAACCGTTCGTCGTATGTTTGAGCCTCCAGTCCCCTAAAATCATCCTGGTTACTCTTCTCCGCCCTTTTTCTAGAGCCTCAACATCCTTTCTTATAACGTGGTGACCAAAACTGGATGCAGGACTCTAGGTGTGGCCTTACTAAGGCTTTACAGAGTGGTCTTAGTACCTCAACGGATCTCGATTGTCTCCCTCCATTAATACAACTTAGGATTGCATTAGCTTTCTGCACACGGCTGACTCCTACTTAGCTACTTGTCCACTAAGACTCCGAGATCCTTTATTACAGTGACTGCTGTTGAACCTGGTTGCACCCAGCCTATACGTGTCCTTACACCCAGCCTATGTGTGCACTCGACAGCAGTTGAGTGGGCATCCTTGAGTATCCTTCGCAGCTGGTAGTAGTCACTCACCCTTATCTCCGCTTCTAGTTTATCTTCGAAGGCGTGTACGCAGGGAAACCTGGCTTGGCAGTGGACAACGTGGCGGTTGCTCCCTGTGAAGGTAAGCTAACCACGACTCCGTGGACACGTGGTATGGGGAAATGGGAAGTGGGGGCTGAAGAACAGCCAAGGGGGTGTGTGTTTGGGGGGGGGAGGGAGGAAGGGAAAATGCCCACCTCAGCTGACTATGCCCAGCTACCTTCTCTTGGCCCACCGACCCCCCACCCACCCACCCCAGATATTTTGACCAGCTGCGACTTCAACAACAACACGGATCCCTTCTGCGGCTGGAGCGAGTCGGTGAAGGACACCTGGCAGAGAACGAACCGCGACACGCCAACGGAAGACACAGGTCCCCCCGGGGATTATCCTCACGGTGGTAAGAAGGGGGAAGGGGCACACCCAGGGGTGGGATTCCCCGTTGTTTTAAGCAACCGGTCCTGCGGGGCGCGGTTTAAGGGGTGGGGGGGCGTGTCGAGGTGGCTGCGTTGACTGGGTGGGCGTGGCTCGGGGGTGTGTGTGTGTGTCGTGTGACCGGGTGGTCGTGTGACTGGGTGGTCGTGTGATGGGCCGGGGGCGTGGCCAACTCAAGATCCCTGACGTCGAGGCCCACATCTCTTCAGCCTGGCCGCTCAGGATGGTGGGGAATGGTGCAACCGTCGTAAGTGTGGGGTAAAAAAAAGGGGTCCTAAGTCGCCTTTTTTCAGCGCCGTCGTCACTTTGAACGGCCGCTTCACGCAACCAAAAGTTACCAGCAAAGGAGGAGGGGAAAAAAAAATACTCCAGACAGGAAGTCTTGTCCTTGCCAAGAATGTAATAAGTTTAATTTTAGTTTAATTTAGTAGAGTGATATTGGGAGGTTTTAAATTGGTTATTTTCTTTGCCCTCTTTTTTATCATTTTTATCATTGTCTTCATCCTTCAGCCATCGGTTGAATTCGATTTTAAATTTTATCTCTTGTATTGTGTGGTTTTTAAGACACCGCCCCGAATTTCAAAATTGGGAAAGAGGGGGGGCAGTATATAAATTAAATAAAACTCAACTAAACTAAGAACGTAATAAGAGGTGAACGGAGAGGCAGTTTCTGTCAGCGACCCCAGAATGTTTCCTTCCTGCCTCCCTTTTACAGGATTAGGCCAGGAATTTCCTCTAACAGCCGGTTCTCCGAACTGCTTAGAGTGTGAACAACCGGTTCTAGCGAATAGGTGCAAACCGGTAGAATCCCACCCCTGGGATCGCGAGAAGGGGGTTTCGTCACCTCCATCCTGTTAGGATTGGGGGGGGGACAAATTGGAGAGGGGGGGGGAATCAGAGGTCAGGTGGCGGTTTGGGCAGGGGGTTGCTGAAAAAGATTGAACCCCTGCCTACCTTGGGATCCATCCAGGAGTCAGTTTCTTGTACAATTGATGGCAGCGCACAGCACACAATGTTGTGTAGCAATCAAGGAAAACATTTGCGGCTCAAGGTTGAAACGGGGAGGGGGGGGAGGGAGGGAGGGGCTTGCTTTAGTGCAGACATTTCGTGACCCAAACTAGGTAACACCATCGGTGCTGGAAGGGAGTGGGATTGGAGGAGGAGGAGGAGGAGGAGGAAGAGGAAGAGGGGGAAGAGGAGGAGGAGGGAGAGGAGGAGGAGGAAGAGGAGGAGGAAGAGGAGGAGGAGGAGGAAGAGGAGGAGGAAGAGGAGGAGGAGGAAGAGAAGGAGGTTGATGACCGATTGTATTACAGACGGTCATAACAGGACCGTAACAGGAAGAAGAAGTCATGAGAAACCAGGGTAGTTTCCCAGGACGAGGAAACAGGTGTTGCGCTACACTAATATGGATGTGGCGTAGGGAGATACGTAGCTTGGATAGATTGTAAACCCAGGATAGGGGCAGAGACGGTATATTTTTGATTTTTTACCACCATGGGTCCCCCTCGCCCTTTTTTTTATTCTAGAAGGCTACTACATCTACGTAGAAAGTGGCCACCTGAAGCCGAACGAGTCTACGCGTTTCTCCAGCACCCCGTTCTGCCTGAACCAGGAGGCCTGCGTTGAATTCTACTACCACATGCACAGCATCGTGAAAGCCGAGACCCAACTCAGGGTCCTGCTGGAGGAACCTTCCGGAGGCGCTGTTCTTCTCTGGGACCGTACGGGGACTCAGAGTCCCAACTGGTTGTACGGATCGGTGACATTGCCCTACACTGGAGCACAGCCAAGCAAGGTGAGTGGAAGGAGGAGGTTAAGGGATCCTGGGCGTACAAAGGAGTACCGACGTAGTTGATTGCCAACCAGGAATTTGCATGTGGGTGAGAAATAGGTGGAACAGGTGTCTGCATATCTCTGCACGTCATATGTTCTCTGGTACTATCACACTACTAACGAGAGCATACAAAACATTTGCTAGACCAATCCTCGAATACAGCTCATCGGTCTGGGACCCGCATTCCGTATCTGATATTAACACAGTGGAGAAAGTCCAGAAATATTTCACAAGAAGAGTTCTCCACTCCTCTACTCGTTGTAGAAGACCTTATGCCACCAGACTTGAAATTCTAGACCTAGAAAACCTTGAATTACGCCGCCTTCGGTCTAATCTAAGTATAGTATATATAAAATCATACATTGCAATGTCCTACCTGTCCATGAATACTTCAGCTTCAACCATAGTAACACAAGAGCAAACAATAGATACAAACTCAAGGTTAACCACACCAAACTTGATGGCAGGAAATACAACTTCAGCAATAACTGAGTGATCAATGTCTGGAATACTCTACCTGACTCTGTGGTTTCTTCCCCAAACCCCAAAAACTTTAACCTTAGACTGTCTATTATGGACCTCACCCCTTTCCTAAGAGGTCTGTAGGGGGCGTGCCTAAGTGCACCAACGTGCCTATCGTCCCTGTCCTATTGTTTCTTTTTAATTTTCTTATATTTATCCATGTATTCATAACTATGTTTTTACTTATACCGTCCCTGTCCTATTGTTTCTTTTTATTTTTCTTATATGTATCCATGTATTCATAACTAGGTTTATGCTTATACCTATTATCTTGTAAGCAATTGACAAATCAAATCAATCCAATAAATAAATAAATATCTGCGGTGGTTCCAGCTTTGGGTAGGATGAACTATGACTGGCTATCAATAAAAAAGAATATGTGTAGAAGAATATGAGTTGAAAATGAGGATGCTCTCTGACCATTGCTTACAAACTAGAGCACGCTATCAGGGCTAGTTAGTTTGGGCAATGAAACTAACATTGGTGGGACTCCTCTCCGTGGGGTGGGGTAGGGAATGAGTCTGCCTACCGAGATGAGGTGGACCAACGGTTGCTTTCGTGACGCGGAGACAATAACTTGATCCTCAACACCCCTAAGACCAAGGAGGTGATAGTGGACAATATGGAAGGAATTGATCTGAAATCCAGCCCTTGTCGATCAATTGGAAACCGAGGAGAGCTAGCGGGCAGTTGTAAGTTTCTGGGTGTTAACCCTCAAAGAGGACCTGACCTGGGGTGTGGGGGTGGGGAGGGTTGCTCACAATGTAGCCCTGGTCAAAAGGGCCCCCCGGAGAGATGATACTACCTGAGACTTCTCAGGAAACAACCCCTGAATGCGACCTTCGACTGCTGCACCAGAGAGAGAGTATCTTAACTTACTGCACCTGCGTAAGGTTTGCCAATTGCACAGGGGAAGATAAGGAGGCACTCCAGAGGGTTAACCTCCTCGCCCAGAGGATCCTTGGGTCACCCTCTCCCCTCTTTGGAAGAGCTTTCGAGCTTTTTCTGCCTTAAGAAAGTTCAAAACATCCTCAAAGATCCACCTCATCCTCGGCATCCTTTTATTATTATTTTTTGAACTATTACCATCCGGCAGACGGTACAGGATAATAATAAAAACCTAGGACAAATAATCTGAGAAATAGCTTCTCTCCCAGGGCAGGAGCTCTTTGGAACTCTACTATGTAGTGCAATGTTGGTGCGGTGAAGGGTGAAGGACGTGCCTTTGGGTTTTATTTCCTTGGTCACGATGCGCGCCGGAGATTGTGTTGGATCTGGTTGCATGAGGTGCAGTGATCATCAAGTAAATGAAACGAAACTAAAATGTCTTCAAGGAAAACTTCCACCCACATTCAAATGTATCGATATGATTTGATTTGATTTGATTTGATTTGACTTGACTTGACTTGACTTGATTTGATTTGATTTGACTTGACTTGACTTGACTTGATTTGATTTGATTTGATTTGATTTGATTTGATTTGACTTGACTTGACTTGACTTGACTTGACTTGACTTGACTTGACTTGATTTGATTTGATTTGACTTGACTTGACTTGACTTGACTTGATTCGATTCGATTCGACTTGACTTGACTTGACTTGACTTGGTTTGATTTGACTTGACTTGACTTGACTTGACTTGACTTGATTTGATTTGACTTGACTTGACTTGACTTGACTTGACTTGACTTGATTCGATTTGATTCGATTTGATTTGTCGATCGCTTCCAAGACACGGGTATAAGCATAAACTTAGTTTTGAGTACGTGAGATAGCTACTCAGAAGAAAAATTAAAAGCAGCAATAGGACAGGGATGGTGTAAGTATAAACATAGTTGGTGGTTCCTTATTTGTCATCGTTATCGGTCTCATCTTTTCAAACACATCTGATTGCGAATATGTAACTACTACCACTTTTTCAATTCAACAATATTTACTAACATATTTTCAATTTTTGTTCTCTCCAGTCAGGCCAAGCATTCCCAGCTCTTATAATATTCTGATGATTCTTTATCCTTGAGCGCTAACGTTAATTTATCCATCTCTGCCCAGGCTGCTATTTTCTGAATGATCATTTCCTCTATTGGAATATCGGCTTGTTTCCAACACTGTGCAAAGGTTAATCTAGCTGCAGTAAGACTATGTAATATCATATATTTGGCTTTTTTAGAAAAGTGTCTGTTAAAAATCCCTAATAGAAAGAATTCCGGTTTTAATTCAATTTACTCCGTTGTTATTTCCTCTAACCATTTTTTTTTTAAATTCTATGACCAATATCTTTGGCCTTCAGGGCAGGACCACCACATGTGAAAGGATGTTCCATGTTCCAGGTCTCTTAGGAAGGGGGTGAGGTCCATAGTAGACAATCTAAAGTTAAAGTTTTTGGGGGTTTGGGGAAGAAACTCACAGAGTCAGGAAGAGTATATTCCAGACGTTGACCACTCTGTGGCTGAAGTCGTAGTTCCTGCCATCGAGTTTGGTGCGGTTAACCTTGAGTTTGTATCTATTGTGGTGCTCTTGTGTTGTTGTGGTTGAAGCTGAAGTATTCATGGACAGGCAGGACATTGCAATGTATGATCTTACGTACGATAGTTAGGAACAGACTATATTGATTTCTATTTAAATCACGAGTCTCTAGCCGCATCTCTCCGTTGAAAGAAGATTTATTAGGAGTAAGCACTACTTGGTGTAGCCAACTCTAAGACACATCCTTCATTCTCCCCTCCTCCTTTTGAGCCTGGCCTTCTTCCCACCTCCCTTGGATGTATATTCTCCAATGGGACACCTCCATAGCCAAGAGTTCTCAAAGTTGCTCTCCAGTCATAATCTTGCGCGCCAGAAGCTTCGGCCGCCGCTTTAGCCATTATCTATGAAAGCATTTAAGGGATGTAGTACTTCTCATCCTCCCTTTTCTGCTGGCAACTCTAAAAGATCAGAGAGTTGACCTAGAGAACAGCGAGGACACCGCCGTCCTCACCCCCATGACCGACTGTTTTCCTTGAACCCAGGTCACTTTTGAGGTTATCAGAGGAAGCAACGCCTACTTGGACGTATCGTTGGATAATATTTCGGTGCACAAGGGCCATTGTGCAGGTAAGGCCGTCTTAAGCCCGGGATCGGCGACCTTTTGGATCTCAGGGACCCACCGAACTTCCTCATCATTTTGAATCCCGCGGAGCAGAGACCCTGAGAAACATCCCCCCCCCCCAAAAAAAAACATAAGTCTGCAAGAAAATCCCCCTGCCCCGTTTTCCAACCGATCGATTATTTGAAATCGTCTCCAGCTCTGTTCTCAGTGGAGGAAAGAGAGAGAGAGAGAGAGAGAGGAGAGAGACTTTGGGCTGTATGCAAGGAAAGCAGCAGAAGCCGCAGAAACCTTTCTTTCTCTCTCCCACAAACTCCGCCCGAAAGGAGTTTTCGGGAGACTTTTCGCGCCGGCGCAGCTCCTCGGAGTAGGAGGCCTTGTGGAGTCCGAAAGACTCATTACGGGCGGAGTTTGGAGGGAGAGCCAAAAGCAGGAAGAAGAAAGAAGTGGAAAGAAACAGCCCGGCGGTCAAGCCAGGCCCTTTCCTCCCTTCCTCTCACTACCTCGCGTCGTTCGCAACGCGAGCGATGCAAGCCTTGTGTTCCCGCGTAGCCTGGATGAATTGCTTTGAGGAGGGGTGACATTTCTCTGCAGACCACCCAAATTTTCTTGCGGACCATCGGGAGTCTCCGGCCCACCGGTTGGCAACCACTGGTCTACACAGGATTTGCACACTGAGACAGACAAGTAGGGAGGTCTTGGCTGCAGTGGATGTGGGTGGTAGCGTCGGTTTTTCTTTCTGGGTGGGTAGAGGGGCACCCCAAACACAACTGTGGGACAGCCCACCCTGTCTTTTTGCGCAGAGGGGAAGTGTTGGTGTCGATGGGACTGTTGTGAAGCGTGACAGGGATATGAAAGAAACTCACAGCGGAAAGAAACAAAATAGAGAAGGAACGCGCCATATCTCAAGGTCCCCTGGAGCTTCTGTGAGGGGGTACAGGCTCTGCCTGGCAACGGGGGCCCAAGAGGACTACCTATGTTGGTCCTAATTTCAAAAATTGTCTTTCTTTCCAGCACACCCACCAACAACTGAGCCTCCAAGAACCATCTCAACAGCTCCAACGATATCGGGGGGACCCGTTGTACCGCCAGAACAATCGACCATCTCCTGGCCTACCATGGTGACCTCTTCAGTCACCGATACCACGGCTGCCCTTCCCAACATCACCATCCACTCGGGAACAAGCGCTACTCCTGTCACCCCCAGTACAGCTGTCCATCCCAACGTCACTGGAACAATCGCTCCTCCTGTCACCCCCAGTACAGCTGTCCATCCCAATGTCACTGGGACAACCGCTCCTCCTGTCACCCCCAGTACAGCGGTCCATCCCAATGTTACTGGGACAACCGCTCCTCCTGTCACCCCCAGTACAGCGGTCCATCCCAACGTCACTGGAACAACCGCTCCTCCTGTCACCCCCAGTACAGCTGTCCATCCCAACGTCACTGGAACAACCGCTCCTCCCGTCATCCCCAGTACAGCTGTCCATCCCAACATCACTGGAACAACCGCTCCTCCCGTCACCCCCAGTACAGCTGTCCATCCCAATGTTACTGGGACAACCGCTCCTCCTGTCACCCCCAGTACAGCTGTCCATCCCAACGTCACTGGAACAACCGCTCCTCCTGTCACCCCCGGTACAGCTGTCCATCCCAACGTCACTGGGACAACCGCTCCTCCTGTCACCCCCAGTACAGCTGTCCATCCCAACATCACTGGAACAACCGCTCCTCCTGTCACCCCCAGTACAGCTGTCCATCCCAATGTCACTGGGACAACCGCTCCTCCTGTCACTCCCAGTACAGCTATCCATCCCAACGTCACTGGAACAACCGCTCCTCCTGTCACCCCCAGTACAGCTATCCATCCCAACATCACTGGGACAACCGCTCCTCCTGTCACCCCCAGTACAGTTGTCCATCCCAACGTCACTGGAACAACCGCTCCTCCTGTCACCCCCAGTACAGCGGTCCATCCCAACGTCACTGGGACAACCGCTCCTCCTGTCACCCCCAGTACAGTTGTCCATCCCAACGTCACTGGAACAACCGCTCCTCCTGTCACCCCCAGTACAGCTGTCCATCCCAACGTCACTGGAACAACTGCTCCTCCTGTCACCCCCAGTACAGCGGTCCATCCCAATGTCACTGGAACAACCGCTCCTCCTGTCACCCCCAGTACAGCGGTCCATCCCAATGTCACTGGGACAACCGCTCCTCCCGTCACCCCCAGTACAGCTGCCCATCCCAACGTCACTGGGACAACCGCTCCTCCTGTCACCCCCAGCACAGTTCTCCATCCGAACATTACCATCTCCACTGGAACAGCTACCACTTCTAAGAGTGCCCAGCCTTCTGGTTCTGTTGATACCCCCAAACCTACATCAAAGAGACCAGATGTGGACCAAACGACTCCTGAACGACCTCCAGGTTGGTTCTCCGGAGAGGTTGTAATCTCATAGGTCTCACTGTTTCACTCATTACTTCAGAAATGCATGTTGGGTAAGGTGAAAATTGCAGTTGTAAAATAATAATAATAACAAATCGATTTAACAAGGATAGTAGGGACAGAGTAATGACAGCAAGAGCAAAATGTTGTTTTTCTGACGAAAGAAATGCCGTTCACTCTTATGCCAGGAAAAAGAGGATTTTAGCAAAGATTGCCGGCATCTGTTGTTGCCTACCGGCGGCCGACAGAGTCGGACAGTAGAGAGGAAATTGGGGAGGAACTCAGGCCAGTCTTGGAGGCTGAGGAAAACTCGGATGAGGGCTCTGTGCAATCCCCACCCACACACCCACCGCCGCCCCCTTACCTGCACCGCATCTCACAGCTGATTTTTGGCTGGGCCAGGGCGGGCTGGCTGGCAGTCATCGGCTGCCTTCGGGCTCAGATAGTACTGAGGCTGGAGAGCACTCGGAACCGGTTCCCAGGGCGCACGCAATGCACACGCAGACCTGCTAAAAGAAAGGAGGCGTTTAACAACTCCGGGTTGACGTGGGAGTAAGGCCGACAGGTGGACGGTGAACGGCCCCTCCCATCCGGATGACAAGAGGAACTAACGGGGAGGGAACAATGGGCTCGTTCGGTCGCGTGGATCTAGGTCTAGTAAACCCAGCCTTCCTCGCCAACAACAGCGAGTGTGGAACTATGTACCGGATAGTGTTCCAGTGTCCGAGATCATTAGTCCACCTTCGCGAGAATGTGTGCCGAACCGTTGGCTGAATATGAACGAACTCATTTACGGCACATTATTGGGATTTTTGACCAAATTGACCGAGTGCTTTTGGGTGAGGCCTAGGACACAACAGCAACACAATGTTGTTGTGTCCTAATAACAAGAGCAGGGCTTTCAAACCGGCAACCCATCATGCACAGGCCGCAGCCACTCCACTTCCGTGAAGGGGGGGGGGAGAAGAAAAACGTCACGAAATGCCACGAGTGAAGAAGAGCTTTTCTGAAATCCTTTTTTCTTTTCTAAGTACCAATAATCCCCAAATAATCCCTGGTCACCTCCCGACTGGACTACTGTAACACCCTCTACATGGGGCTCCCGAGTGGGAGCATCCGGAGGCTTCAACTGGTACAGAATGCGGCCGCGCGGGTGGTTACGGGGGCGTCGAGGTTCTCTCGTGTGACGCCCCTCCTGCGCGAGCTGCATTGGTTGCCGGTGGCCTCCCGGGTGCGCTTTAAGATTTTAGTGTTAATTTTTAAAGCGCTCTATGGCATCGGACCAGGATATTTACAAGACCGCATTCAGCCATGTTCCTCTCACCGTCCGGTGCGCTCCCACAGGGAGGGTCTCTTGCGGGTCCCGTCGGCATCTATGTGCCGGCTGGTGACCCCGAGGAATAGGGCCTTCTCTGTGGGGGCGTCCGCCCTCTGGAATGGGTTGCATCCGGAGCTACGGACAGCCACGGACCTCGGGACCTTCAGGCGTGCCTTGAAAACCTGGCTCTTTGACCAGGCCAGCTTGAGCTGATTTTTAGATTGGGGTATTTTAATTTTTATATTAAATTTTAGGGCTTAAGGGAGGGATTTTAATCGTTTTACAGCCAGGGTCTTTAATTTAATTTAGTTTTAACTTTTGTATATTTAATGTTTTTAATTGTATGGCTGTACACTGCTCCGAGTCCTTCGGGAGAGGAGCGGTATATAAATAGTAATAGTAATAATAATAATAATTATTATTATTATTAATCCCCCCTTTTGGTGGGGAAACAATTTGAGCTACGGGGATCGAATTGAGGAGCAGAAAAGACCTCCAACAGGGAGAAGAAAATCACTCTGCCCATGCTGGAAACAAACTGCTTAACATAGTGGTTAAATCTGTGGGAGCGAGTAGCTTTTCATGTGTCCTTTGCCCAAGTCGGGAGGGGGATGGAGACTTCCCAGAAGGCAATGCGCGGCTCCCCAAACCCCCTATGCATGCATGCGCAATCCCCCCCCACACACACTCACACCGCCGCCCCCTTACCTGCACTGCACCTCACAGCTGA
This sequence comes from Bungarus multicinctus, assembly GCA_023653725.1. Classification (NCBI taxonomy): domain Eukaryota; kingdom Metazoa; phylum Chordata; class Lepidosauria; order Squamata; family Elapidae; genus Bungarus; species Bungarus multicinctus. Next base: position 148,550,250 of record CM042840.1, read on the forward strand.
TTTTTGGCTGGCTTGAGGAAGGCTTCTGCAGGCTTCCGCAGGCCGAAAACTAGGCCCGTTTGGTCACTTCCGGTATTTCCGGGGAAAAACAAGAAGTGACGAAACGGGCCTAATTTTCGGCCTGCAAAGCCGGCAGAAGCCTTCCTGAAGCTTCTGGGAGGCCGGAAAAGGCCTCAAAGCGTCCGGAAATCTACTGTGAGGCGCGTGCATGGCGCAGTGAGGTAGGTTTGCCTGTGGCTCGCGTGCCGACACCAACAGCTCCGCTTGCCATCACGACTCTATTGTCTCCCAAAGATTCTGCATCCTGCATAGTTTCTGGCGATCCCCATTACATAACGTACGACGGCCGCCTTTTCCATTTCATGGGCAATTGCACCTACCTGCTCACTGCCACCTGCAACGCTACGGCCGACCAGCCCACCTTCCATATCCAGACGACCAACGAACATCGCGGGAGCAACACCCAGGTCTCCTACCTTAAGTCGGTCGATATAACTGTGTACGGGACCCTGATTGTGCTGCTGAAAGGGCGGAGAGTAACTGTGAGTATTCCTGGGATCCCACTTCCTGCCTGGATACTACTCCCCCCACCCACCCACTCCTACTCCTGTCACTGGAACTTTCTCTTGACTGTCTGCCACACAGGTAGATGGAAAACGAGTGACCTTGCCCGTCTCGCTGACCGAGAGACGCGTTTCTGTGCGACTGAGTGGCACTTTTGTTCGGGTCCAAACGGATTTCGGGCTCTCGGTGAGATTTGATGGGAACCACCACGCTGAGGTCTCCGTCCCGTCGTCCTATTTTGGGAAGCTGTGCGGTCTTTGCGGTAAGGAGTTTAGACTGGTCACCTTTTTAAAAAAAAAAATTTTTTTTTTAAATACTTTATTGAAGTTCAAGATATTAAAAAGTTCACAAAAAGCAGAATATTAACAATATTTGCAAAAGTTTCGGTAATCGACATCTTTCAATAGCGTTTTCTTGGCAGTACAGTAAATGCCATACATACATATAAAATTTGACAGTTTTTTTTTTTAAACGTATTAACTATATTAATTCACAATTCTTAATTCACGTTAATAAACAAAAGTATATCATCTTTATAAGTCAGTGATTCGGGCAAAAAGGAATATTATATTGACACTTAATATATGTATGTATATATCTAAAACAAACATCCGGGGTATTTGTAGTCTATATGCTGTGGTTCAATGTTCCACAGGTATGGCGGGAGGAAGGGTACAAATTTTTATCATTCATTATTACATATTTCTACAATAAATCTAAGTAATCTGGATGTCTATCTAAATCTTGGGGTTTTTTTTTTTTTTCCAAAGCAGTTCCTCAATTTCTACACCTTCTCCCTCATCCCGTCTGTCTGCCAGCGTTCCAATTTTATTTCCCTTTTTAATCTTCTTTTTAAATTCCTTTTCTGACCTCTCTTTATTGCACCGTACTGTATTCTAACATGGAAACCAAGTATTCCAAATTAAATAATACTCTGCAGTCCTTCCTTATCCTTTCATGTCACCGTGAGCCGATCCACCTCTGCGCATTCTACAATCTTGTGGATTTATCACTTTATTTAATTCGTGCCGCCGTTAGTATATGTATAATCAAATATCTAATATCTAGAGGGATATTTTTCTTCAATGATGCCCCAGGAGAAATAATTCGGGCTTTCGCTCCGACTTGCAATGGTTAATTTTCTCCAACTATGTTGTTATCTTGGTCCAATATCTTCTTACTTTCTGGGGTAGACTGGTCACCGTTTTATCTTTTTATCGCTCACATCGAGGGACACTTCTCGCCTGGCTTCTCTTGACCATGGGAATGCTGCAATGGTCAGAAGTGTGAAAAAATGGTCAGAAGTCCCATTTTTCAGTGCCATTGTAACTTTGAGTGGTCCCTAAAGGAACCTTTGTAAGTCAAGGATTACCTGTAAGAAAATTACAAAAAGCTTCTTTGCCTGCAAAAAAAAAAGCTACCCTAAATACCCATCGTTCGATTAAAAATACCTGCAAGGCGGAGTTACAAATCAGGCAGGGTGCCAGAGCAACTTGAGGAATTAAAATAGTTAAAATGCAGTGACAACTATCAAGCAGCCAACTCTTGGTCACAAAGTGAAACCCTTTAGCAGAGAGGTCATTTAAGCTTTCCAAGAAAAGCCACACCCGGGAAAAACAATCCTTCGATCCATTTGCACCACTTAAAGATACCAGTTGGTCTCACTCACCACACAAGATATCCTAAGGAAATCAACCAGATTTAAGGAAAGGTCACATGCCCCACCCCCCGCCCAGAAAGGCAGCAAAAAAAAAAAAAGAAATCATTGCCAAGCTTGCATCCTGCCTCTTGGAAGTACACCCCAAAAGGACAGTGCCAGATACCACTAAAGCAGTGAAAGAAGACCCCCCCCTCCCCAGATAGAAAAAGAAACCATGAGGCAAGAAAAAAATTCAAACACAATACAAATAATTAAATCACAACAGTAGCTGTTGCTTGTTGAAGCTGAATAAGGGAAAATTATCCCACCAATAAACCCGGGATTAAACATCACCAAGCACAGAATTAAGCTTCACCAAAAATCAGTTTTAGACCAAAACTCAGAAAAAAGTATGTAAACTCACGTTTGAATGTCAATCTTTCTAGCCAGCCTTTGCTGAATGTCAACTCATCTTGGTTCCCTGTCACTAAAAGCTTGGCTTCATTATTCAATTATTTCTTCAAAGTGCTGGTGGTCCAGGGAAGTATTTCCTCCCAACAGCAGTGTAAAAATCTTAAAACAACCCTTCCCCTTTAAGAAAGGCCAGCCTCAGAAGCTCCGGAGACAGGAAGTCTCGGTTGTCTGCCAAGAATGTAATAAGGCTAGAAAGAAAACAAAAGGAGATCGCTTCTAACTACCGGTTCTCTGAACTGCTTAGAAAGTTAACAAGGGGTTCTATAGAACCGGACAGAACCGGTAGAATCCCATCCCTGAGGAAGGGTCAATAACAGAGGTGAAATGCTGCCAGTTCGCCCCGGTTCACCCGAACCAATATTTCCACTGGGCCAAAAACGGGGAGCATGGGGAGGTATTGTGAAAGAAAAAAAAGGCTTTTGAAAGCCCCCCCCCAGTCACATGGCCACCTGGCCACGCCCACCGAGCCATGCTCACCGAGCCACGCCCACCGAACCAGTCGTAAAAAAAATTTGCAATCCCACCGCTGGTCAGTGAGTCAGAATTTCTCAGCGTCCACAGTTTGTATCGCGATTTTTGTGGTCGTAAGTCCAGGACCGCCTGGAGATGTGCCACACAGGAGTAACTGATTCCCCCCCACCCCCCCACCCCTATTTGTGATATGTAAAGTTATACCTGTGAAAATATGAAGCAACGGTAACTCCACGTTTAACCTAAGCTAATTTACTGGAATATTATGTGTAAGAATTCCCGATTGTTTTGTATAAAGGTTACATATTTGGCAGGCTACGCTGTCCAGTGTCATGTTACTGATGGAGATTACTGGAAATGGGAAGAGGTAAACAGGACGAGGAAACAGATGGTATGCTACAATAATAGGGGTGTTGCGTAGTTAGATACGTAGCTGGATAGATCGTGAAGCCGGAAAGGGGCAGAGACTGTATCCCTGAACCTGTATATAAACCCCAGCCTTCCTAGGAACCGTGTCTTCTGATTACGGGCTAAATTCCCTTTTGCAAAAGTTTCATAATAAAGTTCTTACATGCCGTTCACACGTCTTCTCTCCTTTTTCAGGGAACTTTAACGGACAAGTAGGGGACGACAACCTCATGCCCAATGGCACCTCAGCGGGGGCAGATGCCAACCAGCTGGGAAAGAGCTGGCAAATACCCAACGTAGGGGATGCCAGGTGAGTCTTGTAGCCAGCACCTCTGGCTGAAACCCTAGCATCTTCTCCAGGAAGAAATTTCGAACAGAAAAGTGCCAATGTTTCCCTAGTAACTTCCAAACTGGCCAACTGTTTTTTAACCTACTTTAATTTATTTATTTATTTATTTATTTATTTATTTATTTTTGACATTTATATACCGCCCTTCTCCCGAAGGACTCAGGGCGGTGTACAGCCAAATCTACCCCAATCCATACAAAAGTTAAAATGCAATTAAATAATAGGCTGTAATTTCAGGACTTGAACAGGATAACTATAAGCATAGTGTGGGTTCTCACCTCACCCTTAAAATCCTCCATTGTCTAAAGCAGGAGTCTCCAAATCTGGCAGCTTTAAGAACTGGTGGACTTCAACTCCCAGAATTCCCCAGCCATTTTGGGAGTTGAAGTCCACCAGTCTTAAAGCTGCAAGTTGGAAGACCCGTAATTTTAAAGCAACATTTTTTTTTTAAACCTGGCAATTTAAATGCTGGCTGGAGAATTCTGGGAGTTGAAGTCCACACATCTGAAAAGTTGCCAAGTTTGGGGGAAAAAAAAAACCCCATTTAAAGGAAGGAGGTTCCTGAAGAAATCATTACGAAAATTCAGAGGGAAGCATAAATGACCTCTGGGATTATATCAAGAGCAACGGCGTTCTCTTCGCTGATGATGTCAAGCTGTTCAACATCGCAGACAATACTGCTACCCTCCAAAAAGACCTCAACTATGTATCAGGATGGTCAGACAAATGGCAACTTCAAATCTCAACAAATCAATGCTCTGTCCTACATATTGGCAAAAAAAATCAGAAAATAAAATACAGGCTGAATAGTCAAGACCGTGTTGAGGATCCAAACTCTGTCAAGGACCTTGGAGTACTCATGTCTAATGGCCTAAGTGCTAGAGTCCACTGTAACTACATAGTCAAAAAGGTGTTAAGAGTTGTTAACCTAATCTTACGTAGCTTTTTCTCTGGTAATATCACACTACTAACTAGAGCATACAAGACGTTTGCTAGACCAATCCTCGAATACAGCTCATCGGTCTGGAACCCACAGTACGTATCTGATATTAACACAGTGGAGAAAGTCCAGAAATATTTCACAAGAAGAGTTCTCCACTCCTCTACTCATTGTAGAATACCTTATGCCACCAGACTCGAAATTCTAGACCTAGAAAACCTAGAACTACGCCGCCTTCGGTCCGATCTAAGTATAGTATATATAAAATCATACATTGCAATGTCCTACCTGTCAATGAATACTTCAGCTTCAACCATAACAACACAAGAACAAACAATAGATACAAACTCAAGGTTAATTACACTAAACTTGATGGCAGGAAATACGACTTCAGCCACAGAGTGGTCAATGTCTGGAATACTCTACCTGACTCTGATTTCTTCCCCAAACCCCCAAAACTTTAACCTTAGACTGTCTACTATGGACCTCCTCACCCCTTTCCTAAGAGGTCTGTAGGGGGCCTGCATAAGTGCACCAATGTGCCTACCGTCCCTGTCTATTGTTTCTTTTATATTTTATTTTTCTTATATGTATCCATGTGTTCATAACTATGTTTATACTTATACCTATTATCTTGTAAGCGATTGACAAATCAAATAAATAAATAAAAAGAAAGAGAAATAAAGAAATAAAGCCACCTGGGGAGATCAAGGAAAGGCTGGAGAATCTGCCCAAGGTGTGTTGGATCCCAACTTCCTCCCTCCTTCCCCGATTCGCCCAGCCTGGTCGATGGGAGGTGTCATCCAACACACCTGGAGAACACCTGGTTGGTGTTCATTTTTATTATTATTATTGTTGTTGTTATTATTATTATTATTATTTTGCAGCTGCACCGACTCAAAAGATCCCGAAAAATGTGATCCGGAAATTGCAGGGGAGGTTCAGGGACCCGCCAATTGTGGGATTCTGACAGATCCCCAAGGTAAGAAGATTTCAGGCTTTTGAGGATGGGGAGTAAAGAATGACCAACTAACAAGAGTTGGAAGGGGTCTTGGAGGTCTTCTAGTCCATCCCCCTGCTCAAGCAGGAGGCCCTTTACCGGGTCGAGGCCTTTTTCCGGCCGGGTTGAGGCCTTTTTTCAGCCTTCCAGAGACTTTGGAGGAAGGCTTCCGCAGGCTGAAAACTAGGCCCGTTTTGTCAATTCCGGGATTTCCGGAAAAACAGGAAGTGACGGAACGGGCCGAAGTTTTCGGCCTGCGAAGCCTGCAGAAGCCTGCAGAAGCCTTCCTCAAGCCTCAAATTGGCCGAAAATCAGCTGTGCAGTGGGGCAAGTTAGTGCCAAAACATATAGAGTCTCGCGTGCCGGAACATATAGAGTGTCCTCCTGGCATGGCGTCCTTTTTCCTCTACCTGTACTAACCAAAAGCCCTATCCATTGTGGAGCTGACCAGACTCTATGGCAGTTCCTCCACCATAGAATTTCCTCCAAGCGCGGCGTACTTTTTCTTCTATCTGTCCTAAATAAAAGCCCTATCAATTGTGGAACCGACCAGACTCTATGGTGGTTCCCCCGCCATAGAGTCTCCTCCTAGCATGGCATCCTTTTCCCTCTACCTGTCCTAACCAAAAGCCCTATCAATTGTGGAGCCGACCAGACTCTATGGCGGTTCCACTGTCATAGAGTCTCCTCCTAGCACAGCGTCCTTTTTCCTCTACCTGCCCTAACCAAAAGCCCTATCCATTGTGGAGCTGACCAGACTCTATGGCAGTTCCTCCACCATAGAGTTTCCTCCAAGCGCGGCGTCCTTGTTCCTCTATCTGTCCTAAACAAAAGCCCTATCAATTGTGGAACCGACCAGACTCTATGGTGGTTCCCCTGCCATAGAGTCTCCTCCTAGCACAGCATCCTTTTTCTTCTACCTGTCCTAACCAAAAGCCTATCAATTGTGGAGATGACTAGACTCTATGGCGGTTCCCCCACCATAGAGTCTCCTCCTGGAATGGCGTCCTTTTTCCTTTATCTGTCCTAACCAAAAGCCCTATCCATTGTGGAGCCGACCAGACTCTCTGGCGGTTCCCCTGCCATAGAGTCTCCTCCTAGCGCGGCATCCTTTTCCCTCTACCTGTCCTAACCCAAAACCCTATCCACTGTGGAGCTGACCAGACTCTATGGCAGTTCCCCCACCATAGAGTCTCCTCCCAGCGTGGCAACTTTTTTTCCTTTATCTGTCCTAACCCAAAAGCCCTATCAATTGTGGAGCCACCTAACTCTAATGGCGGTTCCCCTGCCATAGAGTCTCCTCCTAGTGTGGTGTCCTTTTTCCTTTATCTGTCCTAACCAAAAGCCCTATCCATTGTGGAGCTGACCAGACTCTATGGCAGTTCATCCACCATAGAGTTTCCTCCAAGCGCGGCGTACTTTTTTCCTCTATCTGTCCTAAATAAAAGCTCTATCAATTGTGGAACCGACCAGACTCTATGGTGGTTCCCCTGCCATAGAGTCTCCTCCTAGCACGGCATCCTTTTTCCTCTACCTGTCCTAACCCAAAGCCCTATCAATTGTGGAGCCGACCAGACTCTATGGCGGTTCCCCTGCCATAGAGTCTCCTCCTAGCACAGCGTCCTTTTTCCTCTACCTGTCCTAACCCAAAGCCCTATCCATTGTGGAGCCGACCAGACTCTATGGTGGTTCCCCTGCCATAGAGTCTCCTCCTAGCATGGCATCCTTTTCCCTCTACCTGTCCTAACCAAAAGCCCTATCAATTGTGGAGCCGACCAGACTCTATGGCGGTTCCCCTGCCATAGAGTCTCCTCCTAGCACGGCATCCTTTTTCCTCTATCTGTCCTAACCAAAAGCCCTATCAATTGTGGAGCCACCCAGACTCTCTGGCGGTTCCCCTGCCATAGAGTCTCCTCCTAGCACAGCATCCTTTTTCTTCTACCTGTCCTAACCAAAAGCCCTATCAATTGTGGAGGTGAGTAGACTCTATGGCGGTTCCCCCATCATAGAGTCTCCTCCTGGCATGGCGTCCTTTTTCCTCTACCTGTCCTAACCCAAAGCCCTATCAATTGTGGAGCCACCCAACTCTATGGCGGTTCCCCCACCATAGAGTCTCCTCCTAGCACGGCATCCTTTTTCCTCTACCTGTCCTAACCGAAAGCACTATCAATTGTGGAGCCGACCAGCAACGGGGAGATGCAGTAGAGGGATGGAAAGAGCCACATGTAGCTCTGGAGCCACATGTGACTCCCGAGCCACCGGTTGCCGACTCCTTTCTGGGTCCCTACAGAGACCAAAGTGCCTGGATTTCTAGGAGCTGGGGGTTGATGGTGAACTGACCTTCTCTTTCCCCGCAGGCCCGTTTGCTCCGTGCCACGACAAGGTACCCCCCCTCGGGTACCTTGAGAACTGCTTCTACGACCTCTGCGAAACCGGCGGAGATGCAGCGATGCTGTGCTCTGCCCTCCAGTCCTATGCCGACCGCTGTGCCCAAGCCGGGATCCCCATCGTCTGGAGAAACAGCACTTTCTGCCGTAAATATATCCCAATAATTGGAGAGACTAGTTGGTGGTGGGATTCCCGGGGCAGCTTGCAAGTGAATTAAAGAACAGATGAGGAATAAACGGCTTTAAGGTCCACCTCGCTTTAAGGTCTGAGTTTGGAGAGGGGAGAAAGTGGATTTGGAGAGAATTGTCCGGGGATTGATTGGAAGAACTTCTGGGTTGCTCTTCCTTGCTCTGCCCTGATTTGCTGTGGGCCGTGTTACTCCAAAACCCACAACAGCAACCAGCCTGTTTGGAGGAAAAACGCTGAAGAGTCGCGAAGGTTTTAAGGGCTATCGTGCCTTGGATTTAAGGCTTCTTACTCCGTAGATACAACTAGTGATATCCTTGTGTTGCAAGGATGAACGAAGGATGAACCATCTGTTCCTGAAACTATCCTGCATGAAGGATGGGTTTTAAAGAATGGAATGCAGAAAAAAATAGAATAGAATAGAATAGAATAGAGAAGAGAAGAGAAGAGAAGAGAAGAGAGGAAGAGAGAATGGAGTGGAGTAGAATAGAACAAAACAGAACAGAACAGAATGATAGAATAGAATAGAATAGAATAGAATAGAATAGAATAGAATAGAATAGAATAATGGAATGGAGAATAGAATAGAATAGAATGGAGAATAGAATGGAATGGAATAGAATATAGAATAGATATTGGAATGGAGAATAGAATAGAATAGAATAATGGAATGGAGAATAGAATAGAATAGAATAATGGAATGGAGAATAGAATAGAATAGAATAGAATGGAGAATAGAATGGAATGGAATAGAATATAGAATAGATATTGGAATGAAGAATAGAATAGAATAATGGAATGGAGAATAGAATAGAATAGAATGGAGAATGGAATGGAATGGAATAGAATATAGAATAGATATTGGAATGGAGAATAGAATAGAATAGAATAATGGAATGGAGAATAGAATAGAATAGAATAGAATGGAATGGAATGGAATATAGAATAGATATTGGAATGAAGAATAGAATTGGAAACAGGATATGGAGATAGAATAGATAGAAGTAGGAGGGAATAGATATAGAATAGATATTGGAATGAGAATAGAATAGTAATAATGGAATGGAGATAGAATAGAAATAGAATAATGGAATGAGAATAGAATAGATGGAATTGAAGAATGAAGAATAGAATAGAATAATGGAATGGAGAATAGAATAGAAGAGAAAATGGAATGGAATGGAGAATAGAATAATTAGAGAGAAGAGAGAAGAGAAGGAGAAGAAAGAAGGGAAGGGAAGGAAGGGAAGGGAAGAGAAGAGAAGAAGAGAGAATGGAGTGGAGTGAGTAGAAATAGAACAAACAGAACAGAACAACGATAGAATAGAATAGAATAGACAATAGATATTGGAATGAAGAATAGAATAGAATAGAATAATGAAGAAATAGACGAATGGAATATGGGAATGAAAATAGAGGATAATAGAATATAATGGAAATAGGAAGAATGGAATAATGGAATAGAATAGGAATAGGAATAGAATGACTGAATGGAAATAATAGAATAGATATTGGAATGAAGAATAGAATAGAACCATGGAATGGAGAATAGAATAGAATAGAATAGAATGGAATAGAATATAGAATAGATATTGGAATGAAGAATAGAATAGAATAATGGAATGGAGAATAGAATAGAATAGAATAGAATAATGGAATTGAGAATAGAATAGAATAGAATGAAGAATAGAATGGAATGGAATAGAATATAGAATAGATATTGGAATGAAGAAAAGAATAGAATAATGGAATGGAGAATAGAATAGAATAGAATGGAATGGAATGGAGAATAGAATAGAGAAGAGAAGAGAAGAGAAGAGAAGAGAAGAGAAGGGAAGGGAAGGGAAGGGAAGGGAAGGGAAGAGAAGAGAAGAGAAGAGAAGAGAGAATGGAGTGGAGTTGAGTAGAATAGAACAAAACAGAACAGAACAGAACGATAGAATAGAATAGAATAGAACAGAATAGATATTGGAATGAAGAATAGAATATAGAATAGACTAATGGAATGAAGAATAGAATAGAATAGAATAATGGAATGGAGAATGGAATAGAATAGAATGGAGAATAGAATAGAATGGAATGGAATGGAATGGAATAGAATATAGAATAGATATTGGAATGAAGAATAGAATAGAATAATGGAATGGAGAATAGAATGGAATGGAATGGAATAGAATATAGAATAGATATTGGAATGAAGAATAGAATAGAATAGTATAATGGAATGGAGAATAGAATAGAATATATGGAATGGAGAATAGAATGGAATGGAATGAAATAGAATAGAATACTTTATTGGCCAAGGGTGATTGGACACACAAGGAATTTATCTTGGTGTAAATACTCTCCATGTACATAAAGAAAATACCTTTCTCTCTACCTCTCTCTGTATCTCAATCTCTCTCTTCTCTCCCCAGCCCTGAACTGCCCTCCCGGGAGCTCCTACACCCCCTGCGGTCCAGCCTGCCCTGCCACCTGCTTGGGTCCCGGGCCCGAGAACGACTGCCTGGCCCTGCCCTGCGTAGAGGGCTGCGTATGTGACCAGGGCTCCGTCCTCAGCGGAGAGCAGTGCGTGCCACTCAACCAGTGCGGCTGCGTAGATGCCGACGGGCACTACCACACGGTGAGAAAGACAGGGGGCGGTGTTTTCTCGGGTCTCGGGGGGACCCTGGGTTGGAAATCCGGTCCACGGCAGCGGTGGGATCCAAGCTGTTCCGCTAGCGGTTCAGGGACTGTAATGCGCGCGCGCGCACAGCTTTCCCCACACCAGCTGAGGCCCGCCGCGTCGTTGACGCTGAGAGGATAAAGAAGAGAAACCGCCCAGGGGTGGGTGTGCCGGGAGGGCCAATCCTGCGTGTTCCCGACTCCAGGTTTCCTAAAGCGTCACGACGCCCATGACGCTTCTTTGAAAAACGAGACTTAAGTTTAGCGCAATGGTTGTCATTCCCAGCCGGGAATGAAGCTTCAAATAGTCCCTCGAGATAAGCACCCACCTTTCAGTTCTGTGAATTGACGCCAAAAACGGACAGATCTAATGAACTAGAAAAGGAACCAACCGAAGTACACAAAAGCTTCAAGGAAGAATCGGAACCGAACGAACGACGTTGCTTCCTGCAAAGGTTTTGTCACCTTGGCCGGACTTTTATCCCTAAGGGAAGGGTTCAATCACTCACACACCCCCAGTCTTACTCCCGAGTTGCCCCTTTGGTCTCAGCTGTTCTCATCTTCTGGCAGCTCTGTGCATACGCGCACTGGGAACAGGCTTCCCTCACTCCTCTTCCTCGCTGCTCCCAGACTCCGGATGGTCCTGGCCCCATCTCTGCGTCGTGATGCAGGACCCTCGACTCTGCGCTTTTCTCTTCTTTATCCTCTCAGCTGATTGTCGAAAACTTCTTTTTTTTTTTTTACTACCGGCTCGGGTGAACCAGTGCAAACCGCTAACGTACCACCATTAGTGATGGATTTCCAAGACCAGTCATTGTGCCGGGAGCCAAGATGTCTGACTACCTACGTAGCGTTTATTACTTCGATACCATTTTTTACAAACAAGGAAGAGTAACTTACTATAGGTACAAGCATTTGGATGGGAGAATCGATCCCGCATGGGTAAAAAAAAACCTCCCAACCAATCCTTAAGAATATTGGTGATGTTAGTAAGGTGAGATCATCGATACATCCGGGACTTTCCAACCCAAGAAAGATAGGAATGAGATCATCCAAAGAGCAAAGAGGCCCACATAGGTATCAGATGCTACAGTGTGCTGCTAGCGCCGTCTACAGGATCCCAAGAGCTACTTCACACTAATCCACAGCCAGTCCTTAACTTACAACCGTTTATCGAGCGGCCAGGCCAAAAAGCGGCACGATTTATTGTTGTTGTTTTTTCATCCCCGTGATCGTTTAGCGACCGTCAGAAGTCACACTTGGCACGAAAAATCGTGACTCACGCCCGCCGTCTGCCCCACAACATCCCCTGTCATTAAATGTGTCGGAAAGGGAGGAAGGGAGCAGCGGTGCGGCAGCTTGGAAATCGAAAGCGCCTTCCATCAACGTTTTCAAAGATAGTAACGTCGGCAAGACCCGAAGTTTCGGCCGTGCAAACTCCTAACCGGAGAGCGCGATTGATGACTCTGGACTATGGAGGTGTCCCATTGGAGGATGTGACTTAACGATACACCAAGATGGGTGCGGAGGTCACGGTTACCTGTGTCTCAGTGGATGGCTAGCTGTCGGGGCTCTCGACAGTTACCCCCACTTAAATCATGAGTCTCGAGCCGAACTTCCACAACTTCAAGAAGATTTATTAGGAGTAAACCCGCCGGCGCTACCTGGCTGTAGCCGACTCTGAGGCACATCCTCCATCGTCACCCTCGACCCTGGTTTTTATTTTATTTACTTTTTATTTATTCGATCCGTCAGTGGCTTACAAGATAACAGGTCTTAGGTAAAGTATAAGGTAAAAGGTATCAGATAACAGGTTACCCCTCTCTGCCTAACTCTACATAAATGGCCTCTGGGATCATATCAAGAGTAACTGCGTTCTCTTCGCCGATGATGTAAAAGCTGTTCAACACCGCAGACAATACTGCTACCCTTCAAAAAGACCTCGACTGTGTATCCGAATGGTCAGACAAACGGCAACTTCAAATCTCAACAAATCAATGCTCTGTCCTACATATTGGCCAAACAATAATAATAAATCAGAAAATAAAATACAAGCTGAAGAGTCAAGACCTTGTTGAGGATCCAAACTCCGTCAAGGACCTTGGAGTAGTCATCTCTAATGATCTAAGTGCTAGAGCCCACGGTAACTACATAGCCAAAAAGGCGTTAAGAGTTGTTAACCTAATCCTACGTAGCTTTTTCCTCTGGTAATATGACACTACTAACTAGAGCATACAAAACATTTGCTAGACCAATACTCGAATGCAGCTCATCAATCTGGAACCCGCATTACGTATCTGATATTAACACAGTGGAGAAAGTCCAGAAATATTTCACAAGAAGAGTTCTCCCCTCCTCTATTCGTTGCAGAATAAATACCTTATGCCACCAGACTCCAAATACTAGACCTAGAAAACCTAGAACTACGCCGCCTCTGGTCCGATCTAAGTATAGTATATACAAAATCATACATTGCAATGTCCTACCTGTCCATGAATACTTCAGCTTCAACCATAACAACACAAGAGCAAACAATAGATACAAACTCAAAGGTTAACCGCACCAAACTTGATGGCAGGAAATACGACTTCAGTAAGAACAGAGTGGTCAATGTCTGGAATACTCTACCTGACTCTGTGGTTTCTTCTCCAAACCCCAAAAACTTTAACCTTAGACTGTCTACTATGGACCTCCTCACCCCTTTCCTAAGAGGTCTGTAGGGGGCGTGCATAAGCGCACCAATTGTGCCTACCGTCCCTGTCCTATTGTTTCTTTTATATTTTATTTTTCTTATATGTATCCATTTCATGTATTCATAACTATGTTTATCCTTATTTATTTATTATTTATGTATATATTTATTTGTCAATTGCTTACAAGATAATAGGTATAAGTATAAACATAGTTATGAATACACGGATACATATAAGAAAAATAGAAAGAGACAATAGGACAGGGATGGTGGGCACGTTGGTGCGCTTAGGCAGGCCCCCTACAGACCTCTTAGGAAAGGGGTGAGGAGGTCCATAGTAGATGTGTATTGTAATTCCTATTCTCCAATGGGACGTGACTTTCCCACCAACGTCAGCCAAAATTCATATCCGTGGTCCGCGGGATTTATAATTCTGAGTTTGGTGGTCCCTGAGGTGCAAAAGGTTGGCAAGCCCTGTTGTAGAACCCCTGACCAGCTCCTCCTCAATGCCTCCCTCCTCCCCAGGTTGGTGACGTCTGGATGGGGGATCCCAATTGCACCCAGCGCTGTTCTTGTGCTGCTGACAACCAGATCACCTGCGAGAAATGGAGCTGCAGTCCTGTCCAAGAGTGCCGGCCCGTGGAGGGCCTGCTGGGATGCCAAGACATAGGTGAGTCTCTCTCTTCCTCTCTCCTTCTCTCTCATTTTCTCTCTCTCTCTCTCTCCTTCTCTCTCTCTCTTTCACTCTCTCTCTCCTTCTCTCTCTCTCTTCCTCTCTTTCTCTCTTTCCTCTCTCTCATCTCTCTCTGTCTCCCTCTGTCTCCCTCTCCCTCTCTCTTTCTCCCTCTCTCATTCTCTCTCTTTCACTGTCTCTATCTCTCATTCTTTCCCTCTCTTCCTCTCTCTCTCCCTCTCTTTCTTCTCTCTCTCATTCTCTCTCTCTCATTCTCTCTCTCTTCCTCTCTTTCTCCCTCTCTTTCCTCTCTCTCTCATTGTCTCTCTCCCTCCCTCTCTCATTCTCTCTCTCTTTTTCACTCTATCTCTCATTCTCTCTCTCTTCTTCACTCTCTCCCTCTCTTTCCTCTCTCTCTCATTCTCTCTCCCTCTCCCTCTCTCTCTCATTCTCTCTCTCTTTCTTCTCTCTCTCATTCTCTCCCTATCCCTCTCTCTCTTCCTCCCTCCCTCCCTCTCCCTCTCCCTCTCTCTCTTCCTCTACTCTCTCTCTCTCTCTCATTCTCTCTCTCTCTTTCACTCTCTCTATCTCTTCTCTCTCTCTCCCTCTCCCTCTCTCTCCTTCCCTCTCTCCCTCCTCCTCCCTCCCTCTGTCTCTCCATCTCCCTCTCTCTCCCTCTCCCTCCCTCTCCCTCCCTCTGTCTCTTCCTCCCTCTCCTTCTCTCTCTTCTTCTTCCTCTCCCTCACCACTTCTCTCTTCTCTCTGTTCCCTTTCCCTCCCTCTCCCTCATTCTCTCCCTCTCCCTCTCTCTCTTTTCCTCCTCCCTGCCCTCCCTCTTCCCCCCCTCCCTCCATCATCTCTCCCCTCTCCCTCTCTCTCTTCTTTCGATCACTTCTCTGTCTCTCCTCAGCTTCTCTCTCCTCCCGCTCCCACTCCTAACTCATCTTCCTCCTCCCCTCCCTCTCCCCTCTCTCTCTATCCTCCCTCGCTCGTTTGGGCGCGGGCAACCAGGGCATCTCTGAGGAACTCGGTTATTACTGATTCGTCGTATGCGTGTTTGTCCCCCAGCCGAGGGCAGAACTAAGGGCCCGGACCGCGCGAAACAAACCCTCGGCTCGGCGCCCCAGAGTGGCCACTGCAATTGGCCTGGCGACCCGCACCTACCCTTCGACGGAAGATGTCTCCTTCATGGGCACCTGCATTACCCCTGGTGCCCTTTCCATCCCGAAACCCTCGCCTCCCTGCTTCACTCCACGGCCAAGACTAGGCTCGTGCCAGTGCCCGAGGCCTCCTACCTTCCTTATCAGACCACACGGGCCACGGCGGGAGCCCATCACGCTGCAGAAGAGCCGGGCGGGTGCTGTAAGGGTGCTGGAGGGGCGGAGAGAAGGCGGGAGGGGCAGAGACGGGAGAAGAAAGAGAGTGAGAAGAGGAGTGAGAGAGATAGAGAGAAAGAGAGAGAGCGAGAGAGAGAGAGTGGAGAGAGAGAGAGAACGAGAGAGACAAGAG
>CM042840.1:148566706-148579206 GCA_023653725.1 Bungarus multicinctus
CCAATGATCCCCCAAGGTAAGTCTGACCAGAGCGCGTTCGCCAGTCGCTCCACAGTCACACGAACTCCCGATGTGGCGGCCGGCGCACCTTGAAATTTGCGGGAGAGGGGGTTGTTCGGGGTGCAAAAAACCGGTTCCCTAAGGAGAGTTAAGGGCTCGCTTAAGCGACCTGCAGTGTTTCCTTAGCGACTCGCACCACGAAAAGGGAAATCCCTATAATAGGGGGTCGGTAGTGTGGAAGGACCCATTTAGTGACAGGCACAAAGTTTATGACTGCGCTGGGCAGGCTCCATTTTGGTTGTAAATCGAGGGCTGAATGGATCCCATTCTGGACTTTGAAAGTGGGGGGATTGCTGAAGTGCTCCTCTCTTCGGTTCTTTTTTCTTTCTTTCGTTCGTTACTTTATTTCTTTCTTTCTTTCTTTCTTCTTTCTTTCTTTCTCTCTCTCCTCTCTCTCCTCTCTCTGTTCGTGTTCCTTTCTCTTTCTTTCCTTCTTTCTTCTTGCTCTCTTTATTCTTCTCTCCTTTCTTTTCTTGCTCTCTTTCTTCCGCCTTTCTTTTCTCTCTGTATCTTATTATCTTCTATTCGTCTTTATCTCTCTCTCTCTCTCTTTTTTGCTTTTTTCTCTCTTCTTTATTCTTTCTTTTTTCTTCGTTGCTTTCTATATCTCTTCCTTTCTTTGGTATTTTTGGTACTTTCATGTCTTTTCTCTCTTTCTTCTCTTCTTTCTTTCTTCTCTCTCTTTCTTTTTTCTCTTTCCTTTACTTGTCTTTTTCTCTCTTTCTTTCTTTTTCTTTTTCTTTTCTTTCCTTCCTCTTTTTTTCTCTCCTCTTTTCTATTTCTCTTCATTCTTTTTAGTCTTTTTTCTTCTCTCTATCTTTCTTTCGTTCTTTCCTTCTTTCGCTTTCTTTTTTTTTTTTTTTTCTTTCTATCTCTTTCTTTCTTTTATCTCGTTCTTTCTTTTTCTTCTCTATATATCTCTCTCTCTCTCTCTATTTTTTTCTTTCTTTCTTACGTGCTCTCACTCCCCTATCTCCTCTTCTTCTTCATTATGTCTTCTTTCTGTCTTTCGTTCTTTTTCTTTCTCTCTCTCCTTTTTCTCTATCCTATATATCTCTTTCCTTCCGTCATCCGCCTTCCTTCATTCCTTCCTCTTCTTTCATTCCTCCTTCTTTCGTTTTCCTTCTTCATTCCTTTTTCATTGTTTCTTCTATCACTCTCTTCTTCTTTCTTTCTTTCTTTCTTTCTTTCTCGTTCTTCTTTATGTCTTTATTCTTTTCTATTCTGTCTTTCTTCTTTCTCCTCTCTCCTCTCTCTCTCTCTTCTTTTCTTCTTTCTTTCTCTCTCTCTCTCTCTTTCTTTCTCTCTCTCTCTCCTTTCCTTCCTTCTTCTCACTTCCTTCCTTCCCTTCTTCATCTTTCTCCTTCCTTCCTTTCTTTTCCTTCCTTCCTCTTTTGTCATGTTTCTTTTTCTCTTTCTCTCTCCCTCTTTCTCTTGCTTTCTGTTCTTTCTTTATTTCTTCTTTCTTTCTTTCTTCTTCTTTTTTCTTCTTTCTTTCTTTCTTTCTCTATCTCTCTCTTCCTCCTCTTCTCCTCCTCTTTCTTTCCTCTCTCTCTCTCTCTCTTTCTTTCTTTCTCTTCTATCTCTTTCTTCTCTCTCTCTCTCTTCTCTCTTTCCTTATACCTATCATTCGTCCTGCCTTCCTTACGTCCTTCTCTTCCTCTCCTTCCTTCCTTAATTCCTCTCCTTCCTTCTTTCGTTATTCCTTACCTTTCTTTTTCCTCCTGCCTTCCTTTTTCCGACACTTGTTTCTTTCTCTTTCTCTCCCTCTCTCCCCCCCACAGCGATGGCCCTGCCCGGACCACACCCACACCAGGCCTGCATGAACGCTGCCCAGCGACCTGTGCCAACCCTGGCTTCCCACTCAACTGTGAGGCCCTTGCGTGGAGGGGCTGGTGACAGCGCCCTACGGCTACGTCATCAAGCGGGTCTGCTCAGGCGTCCCCTACAACCGGTGGCTGCAAAGTCAACGGACGGGTATACCAGGTGGAGCTCCCTTCCTCTTCCTATACCCCTCCCCTCCCTTTTATCACTCTATTCCTTCTTCCTTCCTTCTCCTTCTTCATTAATTCATTCCTCCTGCCTTATCATCTATCCCTTCATTCCTTCTTTCTAGCTTATCGCTTTCGCGTCCAGCTCCTTACTTCTTAATTCTTCTTTCTATTTAATTCTCTATCTCTGTTACTTCCTTCCTTCCTCAAACGTATCCTCATCCTTATTCCTGTTCTACCTCCATCCATTACATCTCTCTTTCATTCCTCTGTGAATCCATCACTCCCTCTATTTTCCTTCCTTCTTTCATCAATCCTTCAACCATCTCCCCTTCCTCTTCTTTCTTTCTTTCTTTCTTTCTTTCTTTCTTCTTATCTTTCTTTCTTTATTTCTTTCTTTCTTTCTTTTCTTTCTTTCTTTATTTCTTTCTTTCTTCTTTCTTTCTTTCTTTCTTCCTTCCTCCTTTCTTCCTTTCCTTTCCTTTCCTTTCCCTTTCTTTCTTTCTTTCTTCTTTCTTTCTTTCTTCTTTCTTTCTTTCTTTCTTTCTTTCTTTCTTTCTTTCTTTCTTTCTTCCTTTCCTTTCCTCCTTCCTTCCTTCTTTCTTTTTTCTTTTTTATTTCTTCTTCCCTTCCCTTTTCATTTTCTCTTTCTCTCTGTTCCTTTCTTTCTCCAACCCACCTCCTTCCTTCTCTCCTTTCTCTCTCTCTCTTTCATTCTTTCTCCTTCCCACCCCTCTGTTCCTTCCCTCCTTCCCTCCCTTCCTTCCATTTGGGGACTGGGGAAAACAAGAGACCCGATTCCTTATGACACCTTCTCAAATTTCTCTCCAATCCTCTCCTCCTTCCTTTTTCCTCTTCCTCTTTCTTTCTTTCTTTCTTTCTTTCTTTCTTTCTTTCTTTCTTTCTTTCTTTCTTTCTTTCTTTCTTTCTTTCTTTCTTTCTTTCTTTCTTTCTTTCTTTCTTTCTTTCTTTCTTTCTTTCTTTCTTTCTTTCTTTCTTTCTTTCATTCATTGATGGAGGATTGCTCCCGCTGGTCCGGGGGGGTGAGCCAGAGAAATGCCCGTTTTATATATTTTGATATAATTTTATTTCGGCCCCTCATCGAATTATTTGAACTTGTTTTAACCTTTGTAGTTTTTCTATCTCGTTTTGATCCGGCTGTACACCGCGCCCCGAGTCCCGTTTCTGGGAGAGAGGGGGCGTTATAAACATTTAATAAATAAATAATAAATAAATAAAATCAAAGGAGGGCGTGTCGAGGGGTGGACGATGGGTTTGGACAGCCGCCACCGCCTCCTTGACCAGAAGGTCAAGGAACAGAGGTTTTCCCACCATGAGCCTCCTTCTCCAACAATGGGATTCAGGCCGGTTTGTACCGGTTTGCCTGAACCGGTTGTTAAATTACTGAAATTCTCCTTCCGCTGCCCGTCAAGTCATAAAACGTTTTGTAGAACCGTTTTGTAGTTGACAACAGAACGAAAGGCGGTGTGGGGGAGTTTCCAAGAGCGGGCGGCAGCGTGGAATCGAAAGCCCGTTCCGTTCCTGTTTTCTTCAAAGACCGATTCGATGACCGAAGCTTCTTATTTTTAATTTTATTTCTTAAACACGTTTAAACAGCTTTCAGACGTGCAATTAAAAAAAAACCTGGCTCTTCGAGCAGGCCGGCTTAGGCTGAAATGGGATTTTTAATTTAGTATTGGCGTTTCCATCGGGATTTTCAAAAATGGGTTTTTTTTAATAACTTCTTGGGGGAGGGTATCATTTTTAGACAGCCTAAAATATTTAATTTGTTTTTAACTTTGGTCAAAACCAAGTTTTATGGTTGGCTGTGCACCGCGCCCTGACTCCTTCGGGAGAAGGGCGGTATAGAAATATAATAATAAATAATAAATAAAATCAATCAATAAATATACCGCCCTTCTCCCGAAGGACTCAGGGTGGTGTACAGCCAACTATAACCCATTACACTTTACAAAAGCTAAAAGAGAATTAAATCTATGAAGGCTGTCACTAAAATTTATACCCAACCCCAATAAATTACAATAAATAATAAAAAATTTTCTGCCGCAAAAAACAAAACAAAATCTAATTGGAGAGCATGATTGATGACTCTTGGCTATTGATTTTTATTTATTTATTTACTTATCTATCTATCTATCTATCTATCTATCTATCTATCTATCTATCTATCTATCTATCTATCTATCTATCTACCTATCTATCAATTTATCTATTTATCTATCTATCTATCTCTCTGTCTGTCTGTCTGTCTGTCTGTCTGTCTGTCTGTCTTTCTATCTATCTATCTATCTATCTATCTATCTATCTATCTATCTATCTATCTAATCTATCTGTCTGTCTATCTATCTATCTATCTATCTATCTATCTATCTATCTATCTATCTATCTATCTATCTATCTATATCATCTATATCCATCATCTATCTATCTATTTATCTATCTCTGTCATCTATATCCATCATTTATCTGTATGTCTGTTGTCTCTGTCTGTCTGTCTGTCTGTCTGTCTCTGTCTGTCTGTCTGTTATGTCTGTCTGTAGTATGTCTGTATGTCGTCTGTCTGTCATATATCTATCTATCTTTTTATCTATCTATCTATCTATCTATCTATCTATCTATCTATCTATCTATCTATGTCATCTATATCCATCATCTATCTATCTATTTATCTATCTCTGTCATCTATATCCATCATTTATCTGTCTGTCTGTCTGTCTGTCTCTGTCTGTCTGTCTGTCTGTCTGTCTGTCTGTCTGTCTGTCTGTCTATCTATCTATCTATCTATCTATCTATCTATCTATCTATCTATCTATCTATCTATTATCTATCTTCTGTCTATCTATCTAATCATTATCTATCTGTCTATCTACTGTCTATCTATCTATCGATCTATCTATCTATCTATCTATCTATCTATCTAATCTGTCTATCTCTCTCTCTCTCTATATATATATATATATATATCTCTATCTATCTATATCTATCTGTCTGTCTGTCTGTCTGTCTATCTATCTATCTATCTATCTATCTATCTATCTATCTATCTATCTATCTATCTATCTATCTATCTATCTATCCACCTATCCATCCATCTATGCATCTATCTATCTATCTATCTATCTATCTATCTATCTATCTATCTATTTATTTTGGGATTTTTATACCGTTCCTCTCTCAAAAGCAGGACTCGGGGCGGTGTACAGCCAGATAAAAGAGAACAAGCTATAGGAATGATAGAGTTAATAACGATTTAAAATAATTAAATTTGTGGCCAAAAGATTTAAAAAAATGGTATCAAAAACAGATAAAACTGATAAAAATTAAAATACCAATTTAACCCCCCCCCCCACAATTAATTACTGGGCCAGGCCGGTCTGTTGGTAAAAACAGGTCTTTACTACGCGCCGGAAGGTCTGAATGTCGGTGATGGCCCTTATCTCCGGGGGTAAGTTTGTTCCAAAGGGAGGGAAGCCCCCACAAAGAAGGCGGCCCCGCATCCTCGGGGACCGCTAACCGGCAATCATCTAGCCGACGGAACCACGAGGAGGCCGACCGTGTGGATGTGTTTCAACCCAGAAGGATTGGGGAGGAAAAGCAGGTTCAAGGGTGACAGTGAATGACGTCTCTCAGAGTTTGGCTACACCCAGGTTACGGCCGGGACGTAGAGCGTCCCCTTCAAAATAGATCCTCTTTAGTTTTGGGAGCGGAGCTCATGATTTCATCGGAGTAACAACTGCTCGAACCCTTGACTCTGCCTTTCTCCCCAGATCAACGAGACCTTCATGACGGAGGATTGCTCCCAGCGATGTACCTGCACAGCCACGAACATCTTGGATTACTCGCCGGCCGGATGCAACTCAGGGAAGATCTGTGCTGTCTCTAATTACGTCCGCGGCTGTTTCCAAGGTGAGAAGTTCCACGGCTTGGGGACCCGGGTACTTACGGGACCGCCTCCCGTCGACGTCGGCCTCCCGTCGACCGGTGCGCTCTCACAGGGCGGGCCTCCTCGGGGTGACGCCGCCGGCTGGATGTCTGGTGATCCTGAGGGTTTGGGCCTTCTCTTTGGGAGCACCCTCTCTCTGGAACGAAGTAAAGTAAAGGTAAAGTAAAATAAAGTAAAGTAAAGTAAAGTAAAAGTAAAGTTAAAGTAAAGTAAAGGTAAAGGTAAAGGTAAGGTAAAGGTAAAGTAAAGTAAAGTAAAGTAAAGTAAAGTAAAGTAAAGGTAAAGTAAAGTAAAGTTAAAGTAAGTAAAGTAAGTAAAGTAAGTAAGTAAAGTAAAGTTAAAGTTAAAGTAAAGTAAAGTAAAGTAAAGTAAGTAAAGTAAAGTAAAGTAAAGTAAAAGTAAAGTAAAGTAAAGTAAAGTAAAGTAAAGTAAAGTAAAGTAAAGTAAAGTAAAGTAAAGTAAAGTAAAGTTAAAGTAAAGTAAAGTAAAGTAAAGTAAAGTTAAAGTAAAGTAAAGTAAAAGTAAAGTAAAGTAAAGTAAAGTAAAAGTAAAGTAAAGTAAAGTAAAGTTAAAGTTAAAGTTAAAGTTACAGTAAAGTTAAAGTAAAGTAAAGTTAAAGTAAAGTAAAGTAAAGTTAAAGTAAAGTAAAAGTAAAGTAAAGTAAAGTAAAGTAAAGTAAAGTAAAGTAAAGTAAAGTAAAGTAAAGTAAAGTAAAGTAAAGTAAGTAAAGTTAAAGTAAAGTTACAGTAAAGTTAAAGTAAAGTAAAGTAAAAGTAAAGTAAAGTTAAAGTAAAGTTAAAGTAAAGTAAAGTAAAGTTAAAGTAAAGTAAAGTAAAGTAAAAGTAAAGTAAAAGTAAAGTAAAAGTAAAGTAAAAGTAAAGTAAAGTTAAAGTTAAAGTAAAGTAAAGTTAAAGTTAAAGTAAAGTTAAAGTAAAGTAAAGTAAAGTAAAGGTAAAATAAAAGTAAAGGTAAAGTAAAGAAGGGCAAGGAGGGGCACCTGGGTGGGGTGTGTGTGTGTAGGAAGTCGGGTTTTTCCTGGTCTCTGTCGCCACGGACGGTTCCTGGGCCCCTTCGGGTCACCTCTCCCCCTCCTCTTCCTCCGCAGACAACGCCTGTCTCAGCAGCCCCTGCCAGAACGAGGGGACGTGCCAGGTGACCCCGTCGGGTTTCCGATGCCTCTGCCTGGAGGGTTACATTGGAGACGTGTGCGAGAGCTCCCCGTTGGAAAGTCTAAGCCCGGCACCTTCCGAAACCAGCGCCACCAGCCCCAGCCAGGCCTTGCCAGACGTCAGCCAGACGACTAACCCAGGTAGACAGACCTCCCCCACACACACTCCTCCTCTCCCCCCCCACTACTACCACCCCCCTACCCCGCCCAGGCCCCTCATTCCCCTCCCCTACTCCTTCCTTCGCCCTTCTCTCCCTTCCCAGGAGACCCCCAGGGACCCGACTTGCTGGCTATTCTTCTGGGTATCTTCATCCCTCTGGCCGTCCTCCTCCTGGCGTTGATCGTCTTCTGCTTGTGTCGACACCAGAAACGGTAAGGAGGGGCCTCATCCTGGGTGGAACTGTTTCCCCCCCCCCCAAATACACACACAGGGTTTGGGGAAGGGTCCCCCGTGGATGATAATAAGCATGAGGAGGGTATAAAATCACGAGGGCAAAGAGTAATGTTGTTGTTTTTTTAATCAAGAAAGGAGAATCTTTGTAGTTCGGGGTTGAAAGGAGGGGGTCCGTGGAGGAGGAGGAGGAGGGGGGGGCAGGAGGGGAGCGGTTTGTCTCTGAGTTGGGTGAGGGGGCTTTTTTTGAGGGGAGGGAGGCAGACGTTTCACGACCCAACGAGGGGACGTCATCCGTGCTAGAAAGGAGAGGGTTTTGGGGAGACCAGGGGGAAGAGGAGGAGACAGGAGAAGGTGGAGGAAGAAAGGGTGGAGGAAGAGGAGGAGGAAGAAGAGGAGGAGGAGGAGACAGGAGAAGGTGGAGGAAGAAAAGATGGAGGAAGAGGAGGAAGAGGAGGAGGAGGAGACAGGAGAAGGAGGAGGAAGAGGAGGAGGGAGAAGAGGAGGAAGGAGGAGGAAGAGGAGGAGGAGGAGGAGACAGGAGAAGGTGGAGGAAGAGCAGGAGAAGGTGGAGGAGGAGGAGGAAGAGGAGGAGGAGGAGACAGGAGAAGGTGGAGGAAAGGAGGAGGAAGAGGAGGAGGAGGAGACAGGAGAAGGTGGAGGAAGAAAAGAGGAGGAAAAGAGGAGGAGGAGGAAAGAAGACAGGAGAGGAGGAGACAGGAGAAGGTGGAGGAAGAGAGGAGGAAGAGGAGGAGGAAGGAGACAGGAGAAGGTGGAGGAGAGGAGGAGAGGAGGAGGAGAGGAGGAGGAGACAGGAGAAGGTGGAGGAAGAAAAGATGGAGGAAGAGGAGGAAGAGGAGGAGGAGGAGACAGGAGAAGGTGGAGGAAGAAAAGATGGAGGAAGAGGAGGAGGAAGAGGAGGAGGAGACAGGAGAAGGTGGAGGAAGAAAGAGGAGGGAGGAACAGGAGGAGGAGGAGAGACAGGAGAATGGTGGAGGAAGAAAGATGGAGGAGAGGAGGAGGAAGAGGAGGAGGAGACAGGAGAAGGTGGAGGAAGAGGAGGAGGAAGAAGAGGAGGAGGAGGAGGACAGGAGAAGGTGGAGGAAGAAAAGATGGAGGAGGAAGAAGAGGAGGAGGAGGAGACAGGAGAAGGTGGAGGAAGAAAAGATGGAGGAAGAGGAGGAGGAGAGGAGGAGGAGGAGACAGGAGAAGGTGGAGGAAGGAGAGGAGGAAGAGGAGGAGGGAGAAGGAGGAGAGAGAGGAGAGGAGGAGGAGGAGGAGGAGGGAGGAGGACAGGAGAAGGTGGAAGGAAAAAAGTGGAAGGAAGAGAGGAGGAAGGAGGAGGAGGAGGAGACAGGAGAGGTGAGGAAAAGGAGGAGAGAGGAGGAAGAGGAGGAGAGGGAGAAGGTGGAAGAAGAAAAGGGAGGAAAAAAAAGATGGAAGAAAAAGGAGGAGGAGGAAGAGGAGGAGGAGACAGGAGAAGGTGGAGGAAGAACAAGGGGGAAGAGGGGGAGGTTCCTTGCTCTAAGTCGATTGCTCCTTTGTACAAGGGTTGAGTTGACTTCAGAGGAGACCCGCAATCGGCTGCCCCAAACCTGACGTTGCCCAGGAAGCGCACCGCAAGCCACCCTTGACCCCGGGCATTGTGAGGAGCGCACGCAGGACACGGGGGGGGGGGAGCCTCCTGGCTGCAGCCTTTGTAACCCCAGCGCAGCTTCCCAGATCGGCTCCCAACCAGTAGTAGTGTTCTGCCCGGTTCGTCATGGTTCGTCCGAGCCGGTAGCGCCGTTGAGCAGCAGAGACCGACCCGGTTCTCTCCGCCGCTCTTCTCTTGGGGCCCACCTGCCTGCCTACTCACCTCTGGAAGCGCAGCTACCTGGCGTGGCACGGCCGAGCGCCGCCCGCCCGCCCACCCGCACACCTGCGGCAGCGGCCGAAGCCACTGGGAGAGGACAGGCTCTCCGGAGGCTCACCGGAACTCCTCCGCGACGACGCGAAGGGTGCGTTCGTGGCGCCCACGCCAAGCCTACGCCATGCCCAACTGGGGTCAAAACTCTTTCGATTCCCCCCACTGCTTCGGACCCCAGACTTACTCGGCCTTCGTGTCTTTTCAGCGGGTACAAGTTCAAGCTGAAGGAAGATCGCATCTCCGTCATCTCGACTTCAGGTGAGGCCCGGCGTCCACCACCACCACCCCGCCCCCGGGCACCCAGCCGTTGACACCCGGTACCCCGGGCTCTGTTCTGACCGATGTTCCCTTCTGTCTTTCAGGCTTCGCTGGCTAGTGAGAGCCGCCCCCCTCCCTCCACGAGAAGAGCCGCTGCTCCTTCGTCCATCCCGCCTCCCCACCCCCCCGTATAGGTCACGACCAGACTCTCCTTTTGGTTCCTCCCCTCCCCTCCCCCTGGTCTCTAGAGCTGGCTTAATGGGGGGGAGGGGGAAAATGAGGGGACCTCAACCCCAACTCGACCCCAATCAATGGGCAACCCGCCAACTTGCTGGCCGTGGCACCCAGCTTCCTCCAGGATCCGTGGATCGGTCCCTGTCAGTGGTCTCATCTCTGGATACACACACACACACCACGAGGGGAAGGATCTCTGCAGGAAGTGCCTGGGACCGAGGGTGGGAGAGGGGGAAGGAAGGAAGGAAGGAAGGAAGGAAGGAAGGAAGGAAGGAAGGAAGGAAGGAAGGAAGGAAGGAAGGAAGGAAGGAAGGAAGGAGATCAGAATAAGCAAGGAAGGAAGGAAGGGAGGAGGAAGGAAGGAAGGAAGGAAGGAAGGAAGGAAGGAAGGAAGGAAGGAAGGAAGGAAGGAAGGAAGGAGATCAGAATAAGCAGGGAAGGAAGGAAGGAAGGAAGGAAGGAAGGAAGGAAGGAAGGAAGGAAGGAAGGAAGGAAGGACAGAGGAGAGAGGGAGGGAGGAAGGGAGGACAGAAGAGAAAGGAAGGACAGAAGGAAGGAAATTCAGAAGAAAGAAGGAAGAAAGGAAGGACAGAAGAAAGGAAAGACAGAAGAAGAAGGATGGAAGGACAGAAGAGGAAGGAAGGACAGAAGGAAGGAAAGACAGACGAAGGAAGGAAGGAAGGAAGGAAGGAAGGACAGAAGAGGAAGGAAGGAAGGAAAGATAGAGGACGGTGGGAGGGAGGGAGGAAAGAAGGACAGAAGGACAGAAGAGGAAGGAAGGAAGGAAGGAAGGAAGGAAGGAAGGAAGGAAGGAAGGACAGAAGGAAGGAAAGACAGAAGAAGAAGGATGGAAGGATAAAAGAGGAAGGAAGGACAGAAGGAAAGAAAGACAGATGAAGAAGAAGGAAGGAAGGAAGGAAGGAAGGAAGGAAGGACAAAAGAGGAAGGAAGGAAGGACAGAAGAGGAAGGAAGGAAGGAAAGATAGAGGACGGTGGGAGGGAGGGAGGAAAGAAGGACAGAAGGACAGAAGAGGAAGGAAGGAAGGAAGGAAGGACAGAAGGAAGGAAAGACAGAAGAAGAAGGATGGAAGGAAGGAAGGAAGGACAGAAGAGGAAGGAAGGAAAGATAGAGAAGGGTGGGAGGGAGGGAGGAAAGAAGGACAGAAGAGGAAGGAAAGAGACTCCCTTCTGTCTGGAGCACAGCCAATGGACCCCCCTCTTTCCCTGCAAGGCCCCACTGCCACCCCACAGTGAGGTCCAAAGGAAGACCCCCCCTCCCTCCTCCAACCATTTCCCCTACCCCAAGAGGCTCAAGGGCTGGCTCCTTAAGGAAGAGGATGTCATAACTCACCTCCGGGGGGAGACCTCTAACCCCAAAAGCCACCTCCGGCCAGAAACACACCTGTAGTAGCAAGCGGACGGATGCTTGGGCACCCCTTTCCCGCCCTCCCCCTGCCCCAAAATGCCCAGCGTGCTCTTTGGACCCACAGCAGGAAGGCCTGTGCTGCGAGGAATTAGTGTGGGGGGGGTCTCCCTCCTTGGTCTCCCTCCTCGGTACTGATGGGCCTCGGTTTCCCATCGGCCCAGATCAAGCCAGCAACCGGCATCTTTCCCACAGGGGCGCAAGAGAGCAGAGAGCCTTCTCTGAGGAGTTGGCTCCAGGCTGCCCCCCCACCCCCTCCATGGCTCCTGCCAGCCCGAGACCCCCCCCCCACAAGAAGCCCACCTGAATTTGCTCCGTTGCTGCAGGTCTGTTTCCTCGGAGCGAGAAGGCTCCCGTGGCCATCCAGATGTTCCTGTGCCTATTCTTCCTCCTACTCCTCCTCCTCTCCAGCGGGGAGACTTGTTCTGAATTCGGTTTCCTCTGAAAGCATAAAACAGAATCTGAAATCCCGGCAAAATCTCTCTTTTGTTTTTTCACAATTCCCACGGCTGGGAATTTGCGGTCTCGCAAGGTTTTGCCAACAGTCTCTCAGGGGGTGGGACGTTCATAAGCGCCGACTTTAAGCGCACTAGGAATGCGGCCCCGGGAACGAAGTGCCAGGCGCGGTCCGAGGCCAAACTTGACACACAACCTATCCAAAGTTTGAAGGAACCGGATGAACTAGTTGCTTCCTGCAAAAGCTCCCGTCCCGTTTGCTCCTTTTTGACGTCCTGGGGGAGGGGACGATCATCTCCGCGGTGTGGGCCTTATTCCTGAATCCACCCCGCTTGTCTTCTGGTAACCCTGCTCCGATCTTGGGGTAAAAAGGGTGCCAGGAAGGGTATAGAAAGGACACCAGGCAGATCTCACGGTATCTCTCAACCTTGGCAAGGTTAAGATGAGTGAATTTCAACTCCCAGAATTCCTCAGCCGAGTTGTTTTAAGTGGGGTGGACTTCAACTCCCAGAATTCCCCAATCAACATGCTTTAAGAGGGGTGGACTTCAACTCCCAGAATTCCCCAATCAACATGCGTTAAGAGGGGTGGACTTCAACTCCCAGAATTCCCCAGTCAACATGCGTTAAGAGGGGTGGACTTCAAC
>CM042840.1:148584206-148587307 GCA_023653725.1 Bungarus multicinctus
GTTTTTACTTATACCTATTATCTTGTAAGCAATTGACCAATTGACAAATAAATAAAAATGAATATATAAATATATTCTTTTTTATTTTTTATATGTATCCATGTATTCATTACTATGTTTTTACTTATACCTGTTATCTTGTAAGCGATTGACAAATCAAATAAATAAATAAATAGTTTCTTTCACTTCTTCCTCTTCTAACTTAACACCTAATAAATAACAGTATAATCTTTTAATCCACTTCTCTTCTCTTCCTGCTTTTGTCTTTTAAAAAAAAAATATTCCAATTTAATCCTACACGTCTTAACAGCAACGAGGGTTGGATTTGCTCAGGATTGGAAAAGGGACAAGAGACCGACAGACGGGGAAAGCGGCTGAAAAAATATATTTGTATGTGTGCAGAAACGGATAGATTTAACACTGGAAGTGAGAGAAAAAGAAGAATCTGAATATGACATGGCATGGGACTTGTTTTACCAACGGTTAGAAAACAAATTAAAATGGATTAGGTGTGTGTGTGTATAAAAATCTCCATAAGAGAAGCTGGCGAAATATATTGGATATATTACTTACTGTATGTTAACATATACGGGAATGCGATGATTGCTTTATTGATAAGAAGACTATTGTTCGGCATTGTTGAGTGTATGAAATGTGTACCTGATCGACGCCCGATTGAAATGGAATGGATTCATTGTGTGTGTGTCTATGTATCTATATATCTCTATCTCTATCTATCTATCTATCTATCTATCTATCTATCTATCTATCTATCTATCTATCTATCTATCTATTTATCTATCTATCATCCATTTATCATCTATCTATCGATCTATCTATCTACATCTATATCTCTGTCTCTCTGTTTGTGTGTCTATGTATCTATATCTCTCTGTCTATCTCTATCATCTCTATCTATTTATCTATCTATCTATCTATCTATCTATCTATCTATCTATCTATCTATCTATCTATCTATCAAATCTATCTATATCTATCTCTCTCCTCCGTCACCTCCCTCTCTGCGTGGTGTGCTCTATATATCGTATCAATCTATCATTCTATCTATCTATCTATCTATATATCTATCAGCTTAGTCTATTATCTATCCTATACTAAATATCGATCTATGATCTCTCTCTCCCCCCCCACACACACCACCCCCTCAACCCCCCACCCACCCCCCCCCTTCTCCCCTCCCTCTCTGAGTGTGTGTCTGTCTATCTATCGGTCTATCTATCTATCTACTATATCTATCGATATATTATCTATCTATCTATCTATCTATCTAAATATCTATCTATTAATCGCTCTCACTCTCTCCCTCCAGCTCTAGTGGTCTATCTATCTATCGATCTATTATCTATCTATATTATCTATCTCTCTATCTATCTATCTATCTATCTATCTATCTATCTATCTAGCTCTCCCTCCCTCTCGGCGTGTTGTGTATATCTATCTATCTATCTATATACTATCTATCTACTATCTATTATCTATCTACTACATCTCTATGTGTGTGTGTGTGTGTATCTATATATATGCATCTATCTATCTATGCTATACTATTCGGATCTATCTATCTATTATCGATCTTTTTAAATCGATCTATCTATCTAGTAATCTAAAATATATCTATTATCTCCTATCTCGCTCGCCATCCCTATCTGCTTGTGTGTCTATCTATCTATCTATATATATTCTATCTATCTATCTGATATATCAATACTATCTATCTATCTATCTATCGATCTATCTATATCTATGTGTGTTGGTGTGTGTAATATATATATTGCATCTATCTATATACCTATCTAATCTATCTACTCTATTTCTATCTATCTATCTATCTATCTATATCTATCGGTGTTTGTGTATGTGTTGGTGTATTATATCTATCTATCTATCTATCATCTATCTATCTATCTTCTATCATCTATCCTTATACATCTATATCTATCTGATTGTTGTGGTATGGGTGTGGTATTATATCTATCATCGAATCTATATACTATCTACTATCTATTATTCTATCTATCTATCTATCATCATATATCCTATCTATCCGTCTATCTCATCCCTATCTCTATGATGTGTGTGTGTGTTATCTATTATATGCATCTATCTTCTAACTTATCTATCTATCTATGAGAGATCTAATCTATTATCTATCTATCTATATCTATCTGGTTTGTGTATGTGTGTGTGTATCTATATCTATATGACTATCTAGTTCTATCTATATATCTATCTAAATCTACTATATATATCTTCGATTGATGTGTATGTGTGTGTGTATCTATATCTATCATATATTCTCTATATATCTATATATTCTATAAGCTATCTATCTTATCTATCTATCGTCTGCTATCTATCTCGATGGGGTGGTGTGTGTACTATTATTGCAATCTATACGATCTATATATCTATCTATCTATCTAGCGATATATCTATCTATATGTGGGTGTGTGTGGGTATCTAATATAATGCATCTATCTATCTATCTACTAATATCGATCTATCTCTCTCTCTATCCCTCCCTCTCTGCGTGTGGTCTATTTATCACCTATGCTATATCGATATATCATATCTATCTATCTATCTATCTATCTATCTAGCTACTATCTATCTGGGTTTGTGATGTGTTGTGATCAATCATCTTTATATCTTCTATTATTATCTATCTATCTACGAGCATATATCTATCTTATCTATGCTGATGTGGTGTATGTGTGTGTGTATCTATAGCGACATCTATCTCTATCTATCGATACTATCGATCTACATCATCTATCTATTATATATCTATCTATCATTATCATCTATCTATCTACTCTATCTATCTATCTATCCATCCCATTCCATCCATCCAGCTACATCCACCATCCATCCATCCATCCATCCATCCATTCCATCCATCCATCCATCCATCTATCAATCTATCTATATATATATCTTATCTATTCTATCTATATAGTCTATCTATCTATCACGATATCATATCTAGCGTCTATATATATATCTATATAAAAAAAAATAAAAAAATAAAAAGAAATAAAAATAAAAAATAATAAAAAAAAATAATGAGTAGCCAAGTG
>CM042840.1:148587807-148628252 GCA_023653725.1 Bungarus multicinctus
CCCCCACGCCCACACCCCGGATGTGTCTGTCTCTTGCCTCCTTGAGGTGGAGGGGAGGGGAGGCAGGCTGGGGAGGGGTCTTCCTCCCTCCCTCGGCCTCTGATCGCCCCCAACTCCTCTTCCTCTTCCCCCTCCTAGGTAAGCGGCCCCCCCCCCCACCCTTGCTCCATCCCCGCGGGCCATGTCCACCGAGAACTCGCCGCTGCTCAGCTACCGGCTCTTTCGGGTCTCCGGGGAGGCGGAGATGGCGGGGGTCCCCCAAGAAGAGGCGCCCCTGGTGGTGGGCTCCGGCTCCGGTTCCGGAGGAGGGGCCGGACCTGACCCGGCCCGCCAGCTCTCCACCTTCTTCGGGGTGATCGTGCCCACCGTCCTCTCCATGTTCAGCATCGTTCGTCTTCATGCGAGTCGGTAGGTTGGGGCGCCCCTCTCCCCCTCCCCTTCTCTCTCCCCCTCCCTCGGCTGGGAGGAGGAGACCCCCTCCTCTCCCTTCCCCCCCCCCGCATGACTGGGAGACCCCCCTCCTCTCCCTCCCTCCCCCCCCCGTGGCTGGGAGCCCCTCCCCTTCTCTCCCCCCCCTCAGCTTACTGGAGACCCCCCCTCCCTTCCCCCACACGGTTGGGAGGAGGAGGAGCCCCTCCCCTTCTCTCTCCCCCCCCCTCCCCGTGGCTGGGAAGAGGAACCACCCTCCCCTCCCCCCTCAGCTAAGAGGAGACCCCCCTCCCTTTCCCCTCCCCTTCCCTCCCCCCCCCCCCCCCCCCGGCTGGGAGGAGGAGACCCCCTCCCTTACCCCCATACAAGACTGGGAGACCCCCTCCTCTTCCCCCGCCCCCCGTGGCTGGGAGGAGGAGAGCCCCTCCCCTTCTCTCCCCCCCTCAGCTTACTGGAGACCCCCTCCCTTGCCCCACACGGTTGGGAGGAGGAGGACCCCCTCCCCTTCTCTCTCCCCCCCCACCCCCCGTGGCTGGGAGGAGGAACCACCCTCCCCTCCCCCCTCAGCTAAGAGGAGACCCCCCTCCCTTTCTCCCTCCCCCCCCCCGCTGGGAAGAGGAGACACCCTCCCCTTCTCTCCCCTCCCTATCCCCACACGGCTGAGAGGAGGAGCCCCCCCTCCCTTCCCTCCCCCCCTCAGCTAAGAGAGACCTCCCCCTCCCTTTCCCTCTCCCCTTCTCTCCCCCTCCCTTGGCTGGGAGGAGGAGACCTCTCCCTTCCCCCCCCCATGACTGGGAGACCCCCTCCTCTCCCCCCCCCCTGGCTGGGAGGAGGAGACCCCTCCCTTCTCTCCCCACCTCAGCTGAGAGGAGACCCCCCCTCCCTTCCCCCACATGTCTAAGAGGAGGAGGACCCCCTCCCCTTCTCACCCCCCCCTGGGGCTGGGAGGAGGAGCCCCCCCTCCCCTCCCCCCTCAGCTGAGAGGAGACCCCCTTCCCTTCCCCCGCTGGGAGTATTTTTTTTTTAGTATTTATTTGATTTGTCAGTGGCTTACAAGATACAGGTATAAGGATAAATATAGTTTTGAATACATGAGATAGATACTTATAAGAAAAAAAAAAGGACCCCCTCCCCTTCTCTCCATCCCCCTCCTCCCCTAGTTGGAAGGGGCACCCTTTAGGTCCTGTAGTCCATCCTGTAAGTTCAATCTGGAAGGGGCCGTGCATAAGTGCCCAATCGTGCTTACCTGTCCTATTGACCCCATTGATTTCTACCTGTTTCCTGCATTTATACTCGTATTAGGGGACTGGAGGCTAAAACATACGGATGCAAGAACTGGGCCTGGCTGGTCCAGGGAAGAGAAGAACGACCAGGGGAGACAGGAGAGCAGCCTTCCAATATTACAGGACGGGGGGGTTGGACTAGATGACCTCTAAGGTCCCTTCCAACTGTTTGTCTGACTTTCATCTGATTTTAAGGAGCAAAAGGACCAGGAGAGACAGGAGAGCAGCCTTCCAATATTTGAGGGCAGAGGGGGTTGGACTAGATGACTCCCAGGTCCCTTCTGACTGTATTCATATGACTTTCATCTGATTATAAGGAGCAAAAGGACCACGGGAGACAGGAGAGCAGCCTTCCAATATTTGAGGGCAGGGGGGATTGGACTAGATGACCTCCAAAGTCCCTTCCGACTCTGTTCCTCTGACTTTCATCTGATTTTAAAGAACAAAACGACCAGGTGAGACAGGAGAGCAGCCTTCCAATATTTGAGGGCAGGGGGTTGGACTAGATGACCTCCAAGGTCCCTTCCAACTCTTTTCATTTGACTTTCGTCTGATTTTAAGGAACCAAAGGACCAGGGGAGAAAGGAGAGTAGCCTTCCAATATTTGAGGGCGGGGTGGTGGTGGTGGGACTAGATGACCTCCAAGGTCCCTTCCGACTCTGTTCATCTGATTTTAAGGAGCAAAAGGACCAGGAGAGACAGGAGAGCAGCCTTGCAATATTTGAGGGCAGAGGGGGGTTGGACTAGATGACCTCCAAGGCCCCTTCTGACTCTGTTCATCTGATTTTAAGGAGCAAAAGGACCAGGAGAGACAGGAGAGCAGCCTTGCAATATTTGAGGGTAGAGGGGGGTTGGACTAGATGACCTCCAAGGGCCCTTCTGACTCTGTTCATCTGACTTTCATCTGATTATAAGGAACAAAAGGACCAGGGGAGACAGGAGAGCAGCCTTGCAGTATTTGAGGGCAGAGGGGGTTGGACTAGATGACCTCCAAGGTCCCTTCCGACTCTTCATCTGACATTTCCTTTTAAGGAACAAAAGGACCAGGGAGACAGGAGAGCAGCCTTCCAATATTTGAGGGCAGAGCGGGTTGGACTAGATGACCTCCAAGGTCCCTTCCGACTGTGTTTATCTGACTTGCATCTGATTTTAAGGAACAAAAGGACCAGGGGAGACAGGAGAGCAGCTTTCCACTATTTGAGGGAGGGGGGTTGGACTAGATGACCTCCAAGGTCCCTTCCGACTCTGTTTATCTGACTTGCATCTGATTTTAAGGAGCAAAAGGACCAGGGTAGACAGGATAGCAGCCTTGCAGTATTTGAGGGCAGAGGGGGTTGGACTAGATGACCTCCAAGGTCCCTTCTGACTGTATTCATCTGACTTTCATCTGATTATAAGGAACAAAAGAACCAGGGGAGACAGGAGAGCAGCCTTCCAATATTTGAGAGCAGGTGGTTGGACTAGATGACCTCCAAGGTCCCTTCCGACTCTGTTCATCTGATTTTAAGGAACAAAAGGACCAGGGGAGACAGGATAGCAGCCTTGCAGTATTTGAGGGCAGAGGGGGTTGGACTAGATGACCTCCAAGGTCCCTTCCGACTCTGACTGCATCTGATCTTTTAAGGAACAAAAGGACCAGGGGAGACAGGAGAGCAGCCTTCCAATATTTGAGGGCTTTGGGGTTGACTAGATACCTCCAAGGTCCCTTTTCCGACTGTTCATCTGACTTTCATTTTAAGGAACAAAGGACCAGGGAGACAGGAGAGCAGCCTTCCAATATTTGAGGGCAGAGAGGTGGTTGGACTAGATGACCTCCAAGGTCCCTTCCGACTCTGTTCATCTGTTTTAAGGACAAAGGGACCAGGGGATTGGACAGAGGCAGCAGCATTCCAGTCATCTTTTGAGGGCAGGGTTGACTATATGACCTCCATAATTTCCCTTCCGAACATTCATCGGATTTTAAGGAACAAAGGACCAGGGGAGACAGGAGAGCAGCCTTCCAATATTTGAGGGCAGAGGGGGTTGGACTAGATGACCTCCAGGTCCCTTCCGACTCTTTTCCACCTCTGACTTTCATCTGATTTTAAGGAGAAAAGGACCAGGGGAGACAGGAGAGCATGCCTTCCAGTATTTGAGGGCAGTGGGTTGACTAGATGACCTCCAGGTCCCTTCTGCTGTTTTTCAGATTGAGAGGGGGTTGGACTAGATGACCTCCAGGTCCCTTCTCTGTTCATCTGATTTTAAAGGAACAAAAGGACCAGGGGAGACAGGAGAGCAGCCTTCCAATATTTGAGGGCAGAGGGTTGGACTAGATGACCTCCAAGGTCCCTTCCGACTGTATTCCATCTGACTTTCATCTGATTTTAAGGAACAAAAGGACCATGGGGGACAGGAGCAGCCTTCCATATTTGAGGGCAAGAGGGTTGGACTAGATGACCTCCAAGGTCCCTTCCGACTCTGACTTTCATACTGATTTTAAGGACAAAAGGACCAGGGAGACAGGAGAGCGCCTTCCAATATTTGAGAGAGGGGTTGGACTAGATTACCTCCAGGTCCCTTCCGACTCTGTTCATCTGATTTTAAGGAACAAAGGACCAGGAGAGACAGGAGAGCACCTTCCGTATTTGAGGGCGGTGGAGGTTGGACTAGATGACCTCCAAGGTCCCTTCCGACTCTCTTAATCTGACTTGCATCTGATTTTAAGGAGCAAAAAGACCAGGAGAGACAGGAGAGCAGCCTTCCAATATTTGAGGGTAGAGGGGTTGTACTAGATGACCTCCAAGGTCCCTTCCAACTTTGTCCATCTGACTTTCCATCTGATTTTAAGGAACAAAAGGACCAGGAGAGGGCAGGTGGGGGGTTGGACTAGATGACCTCCAAGGTCCCTTCAGACTCTGTTCATCTGATTTTAAGGAGCAAAAGGACCAGGAGAGACAGGAGAGCAGCCTTCCAATATTTGAGGGCAGAGAGGGTTGGACTAGATGACCTCCAAGGTCCCTTCCGATTCTCTTAATCTGACATGCATCTGATTTTAAGGAACAAAAGGACCAGGGGAGACAGGAGAGCAGCCTTCCAATATTTGAGGGCAGAGAGGGTTGGACTAGATGACCTCCAAGGTCCCTTCCGACTCTGTTCATCTGATTTTAAGGAACAAAAAGACCAGGGGAGACAGGAGAGCAGCCTTCCAATATTTGAGAGCAGGTGGGTTGGACTAGATGACCTCCAAGGTCCCTTCCGACTCTGTTCATCTGATTTTAAGGAACAAAAGGACCAGGAGAGACAGGAGAGCAGCCTTCCTATATTTGAGGGGGTGGGGTTGGACTAGGTCCCTTCCGACTTGCATCTCGAACCAGGAGCCTTCCCCTTCCGACTCCCTTCTTATTCATCTGACTTTCATCTGATTTTAAGGAACAAAAGGACCAGGGACAGGAGAGCAGCCTTCCAGTACTTGAGGGGGGGGGGTTGGACTAGATGACCTCCAAGGTCCCTTCCGACTCTTTTCATCTGACTTTCATCTGATTTTAAGGAACAAAAGGACCAGGGGAGACAGGAGAGCAGCCTACCAATATTTATTTTGCAGAGAGGGTTGGACTAGATGACCTCCAAGGTCCCTTCCAACTCTGTTCATCTGACTTTCATCTGATTTTAAGGAGCAAAAGGACCAGGGAAGACAGGAGAGCAGCCTTCCAATATTTGAGGGCAGAGTGGGTTGGACTAGATGACCTCCCAGGTCCCTTCCGACTCTCTTAATCTGACTTTCATCTGATTTTAAGGAGCAAAAGGACCAGGGGAGACAGGAAAGCAGCCTTCCAATATTTGAGGGCAAAGGGGGTTGGACTAGATGACCTACAAGGTCCCGTCCATCTCTGTTCATCTGACTTTCATCTGATTTTAAGGAACAAAAGGACCAGGGGAGACAGGAAAGCAGCCTTCCAATATTTGAGGGCAAAGGGGGTTGGACTAGATGACCTCCAAGGTCCCTTCCGACTCTCTTAATCTGACTTTCATCTGATTTTAAGGAGCAAAAGGACCAGGAGAGACGGGTGAGCCGCCTTCCAATATTTGAGGGGGGGTGGACTAGATGACCTCCAGGTCCCTTCCGACTCTCTTAATCTGACTTTCATCAGATTTTAAGGAACAAAAGGACCAGGGGAGACAGGAGAGCAGCCTTCCAATATTTGAGGGCAGAGAGGGTTGGTCTAGATGACCTCCAAGGTCCCTTCCGACTGTTCATCTAATTTTAAGGAGGAAAACGACCAGAGGAGACAGGAGAGCAGCCTTCCAATATTTGAGGGTGGGGGAGTTGGACTGATGACCTCCAAGGTCCCTTCTGACTCTGTTCATCTGATTTTAAGGAACAAAACGACCAGAGGAGACAGGAGAGCAGCCTTCCAATATTTGAGGGCAGAGGGGGGTTGGACTAGATGACCTCCAAGGTCCCTCCCATCTCTGGCATTCTATATTCAATGGAACAGAAGCAGCCTTCAGAAGTTGTGGGAGCTTCATCCCTGGAGGCTTTCAAGTAGAGACTGGACTGCCCTTTGTCAGAAATGGTGTAGGGTTTCCTGCTTGGGAGGAAGGGGGTTGGACTAGATGACCTCCAAGGTCCCTTCCAACTGTGATGATCTTTATACCTATCATCTTGTAGGCGGTTGACAAATCAAATGAATAAAATAATACATATACTAAGGAAGGAAAGAAGGTTGGGGAAGGAAGGAGAGAAAAGAAGGGAGGGAGCAGGAGGAAGGAAGGAAAGGAAGGAAGGAAGGAAGAGAATACCCTTTCCTAAGAGGTATGTAAGGGCTGTGCATAAGGGAACCATTGTTACTACCTCTTTCCTGTATTCTTACTCATGTTTATTCTTATACCTATTATATTCTAAGCTGTGGACAAATCAAATAAATCAATAAAATCAAAAATAAACTAAGAAAGGAAAGGGGGAAGGAAAGAGAGAAAAGAAGGGAGGGAGCGGGAGGAAGGAAGGAAAGAAGGGAAGGAAAGGAGAGAAGAAGAGATCCTAAGAGGTCTGGAAGGAGCAGGAAGGAAGGAAGGAAAGGAAGGAAGGAAGGAAGGAAGGAAGGAAGGAAGGAAGGAAGGGAAGGAAAGGAGAGAATAAGAGATCCTAAGAGGTCTGGAAGGAGCAGGAAAGAAGGAAGGAAACGAAGGAAGGAAAGGAAGGAAGGAAGGAAACGAAGGAAGGAAGGAAAGAAAGGAAGGAAGGGAAGGAAAGGAAAGGAGAGAATAAGAGATCCTAAGAGGTATGGAAGGAGCAGGAAGAAGGAAGGAAGGAAGGAAGGGAAGAAAGCAAGGAAGGAAAGAAAGAAAGGAAGGAAGGAAGGAAGGAAGGAAGGAAGGAAGGAAGGAAAGGAGAGAATAAGAGATCCTAAGAGGTATGGAAGGAGCAGGAAGGAAGGAAGGAAGGAAGGAAGGAAGGGAAGGAAAGGAGAGAATAAGAGATCCTAAGAGGTCTGGAAGGAGCAGGAAGGAAGGAAGGAAAGGAAGGAAGGAAGGAAGGAAGGAAGGGAAGGAAAGGAGAGAATAAGAGATCCTAAGAGGTCTGGAAGGAGCAGGAAGGAAGGAAGGAAAGGAAGGAAGGAAGGAAGGAAAGAAAGGAAGGAAGGGAAGGAAAGGAAAGGAGAGAATAAGAGATCCTAAGAGGTATGGAAGGAGCAGGAAGAAGGAAGGAAGGAAGGGAAGAAAGAAAGGAAGGAAAGAAAGGAAGGAAGGAAGGAAGGAAGGAAAGGAGAGAATAAGAGATCCTAAGAGGTCTGGAAGGAGCAGGAAGGAAGGATGGAAGGAAGGAAGGAAGGAAGGAAGGAAAGAGAAAAGGGAAGGAGGAAGGAAGGAGGGAGGGAGGGTGGGAAAGGAGGGAATAAGAGATCCTAAGAGATCTGGAAGGAGCCTGCATAAGGGCAGCATCGGGCCTCCCTCTCCTATTGTCCCCATTGATTCCTACCTCTTTCCTCTATTCTTACTCGTGTCCATACTCCTACCTCTCCCCTTGTAAGCTGTTGGTAAATCAAATCAAATCAAGTCCAGTCCAATCCAATCCAATCCAATCCAATCAATAACCACCCCGGCTCCCGCAGGAGAGTCCCCTCTCTTCCAAAACGGTAGCCCCGCCCCCACCCACCCCCCTCTCTCTCCCCCTTACGACGGATCTCGAACTCCCAACCTCCTGAGGGTGAGGTGAGAGCCCCACTTCTGGAGCTACCGGGTGGGGGAAACAGGGTGGGGTGGGGTGGGGTGGGTGGGGTGCAGGGGGAGGACCCCAGAGCTCACCCCCCTTGCCCCCCCTTCCCCTTTCCGCCACCCGGCCTCTCCCCCAGGGTTCGTGGTGGGCCACGCCGGGTTCCTGCAGTCCCTCCTGATGCTGGTGGTGGCCTACGTCATCATCGCCCTGACGGTCCTCTCCGTCTGCGCCATTTCCACCAACGGAGCCGTCCAAGCCGGGGGCGCTTACTGTATCCTTTGCGGTGGGGATGGAGGTTGGGGAGGGGTGGGGAGGGGGCTCCCGGCTGTGTGGCGCCACCTGTTCCTTCCTGGGGGCCTCGTGGGGCGGGGGAGGGTCTCTCATCCCGAGGACCAGCCAGGGGTATCGCCCCTCTCCCCCACCCAGACC
The DNA here is from genome assembly GCA_023653725.1 of Bungarus multicinctus. Taxonomy (NCBI): domain Eukaryota; kingdom Metazoa; phylum Chordata; class Lepidosauria; order Squamata; family Elapidae; genus Bungarus; species Bungarus multicinctus. Next base: position 148,596,142 of record CM042840.1, read on the forward strand.
CTGCAGAGGCTGTGTTCTGGAGGAGGCGATGTGGCACATGGGATTCGTGCTCCTGCGGAAGGAAGGAAGGAAGGAAGGGTTGTGGCCCGACGGAGCTGGTAGTAGAGTCGGACAATAGTGAGGAAGAACCTGGGCCAATCATGGAGGCTGAGGAAGGCCCGGACGAGGGCTCTGCATCGGAGGCAGAGGTGGGGCCAGGGCAATTCGGGGTCGACGTGGGAGTAAGGCCACAGGTGGACGGTGAATGGCCCCTCCCATCAGGATTAAAAAAGGAGCAAAAGGGAAGGGGAGGGGGCTTCTGGTCGTTTGCTCATTCCAGCTTTGGCTGTATAACCCGGGCCTTCCCTGTCAGCACCGAGTGTGGAATTATTCACCGGGCAGCCTTCCAGAATTTGATAAGGGTCTGAGCTCATCGGTCTCCCTCCGCGAGACTGTTTGCCAAGCCGTTGGCGGTTGTGAACGGACTACAGTCACATGAATGCAATCCAAGGGGTTTTTTTTTGCTGGGACTCGGAATTGACGTGGTGCTTTTTTGGGGAGTGGGGGCTAGGGCAGAACACACAGCCTGCCCACCTTCCCACCTGTTGTGGTTCACCAGCAGCGGAATCAGACAGTGGGGAAGAACGGGGGAGCAGTCAGGGAGTCTGGAGAGGACTCGGACGAGGGTCGTGCATCCGACGCGGAGATGGGGGCCATCTGGAAGTAGGGAGCCTCCGGAGTCTGGGAGCAGCGAGGAAGAGGAGTAAGAGTAAGAGGAACCTGTTCTCAGTGAGCTGCTAGAAGGCCGAGAGCAGCTGAGACAAAAGGGGCGACTCGGGAGTCAGGCTGGGAGGTGATTGTCCCTCCCCTAAGGGATAAAAGTCAGGCCAAGGTGACGAAACCTTTGCAGGAAGCAAAATCGTTCGTTCGGTTCAGATTCTTCTTGAAGCTCTTTGTATTTCGGTTGGCTTTCCCCCCCCCCCCCCAGTTCATTGGACACTTCTCTTATTGGCAGCGCTTCACAGGAAAGAAAGGTGGGTGCTTATCTCGAGGGACTGTTTTCAGATTCATGCCCGGCTGGGAATGTAAATAATTCCCAGCAGTCGCAATAAAAGAAGGCTTGTTTTGAAAAGAAGCGGGGGCATCATTACAGTCTCGGGAGCGTGAGTCAGAACAACTACCAGAAGACAAGAACAATTGAGAAAGCGGGGTCGACTCAGGAATAAGGCCCATACCGCGGAGACGATTGTCCCCTCTCGTGGGACCTAAAAGAGGAGGGAACGGGAGGGGAGCTTTTGCAGGAAGCAACTCATTCAACCGGTTGGCTCAAGTTTTGAAAAGTTCTGTTGGACTCTGTGTCGAGTTTGGCCTTGCCCTGCCTCTGGCAATTCGTTCTCTGTGGGGGGGAGGCATCTCGTTGGGAGGGGTCTCCACTCGAGCCCTCCCCCCAAAAGTCCAGCAGGAGGGAGAAAACCCTCAACATCTGGAGTCTCCGTCTCTGCCTCGGCGGGGTGGCTATTTGGTGCAGTCCTGCAAGGGTGTTTTTGTGTGCGCGTGTTTCTGTTTGTGTGTTCTTTTCGTTTCCCTTAACTCCCGCCGTCTCCCAGTCATGATCAGCCGGACTCTGGGTCCCGAGTTCGGGGGAAGCATCGGCCTCATGTTCTACCTAGCCAACGTCTGTGCCTGCGGTGTTTACGTCCTCGGGTTGGTGGAAGCCATCTTGGATGTCTTCGGAGCAGGTGGGCCTCCAGCTGCAGACTGCCAGGGCTGGGGTGGAGAACTGGGGAGGAGGGGGGCAGGTTGTCCATCCTGTTCTGCTCCGGGCAAGGGTGTGGCTCTCCCCCTGAAGCCCTCTCCTCCTCCTCCTCCTCTCTCTCTCCTTCCTCCGCCGGGCCCAGATGGATCGGAGCCGCCGGGCCTCAAGACTCTCCCTCAGGGCTACTTCTACAGTTTCCTCTACAGCTCGCTGGTGCTACTCCTCTGCCTTCTGGTGTGCCTGGTGGGTGCCCAGATCTACACCCGGGCGGCCTTCTTCATCTTCCTCCTGGTCAACCTGGTCCTGGTCACCATCTTTGTCAGCTTCTTCACCGTCTCCCCTCGGGAAATCGTCGTCTCTCATGGCGGCAACCAGACCTTCAACGCCTCCTTCACGGGCTTCAACATCTCCACTCTCAGGGACAACATGTACGGTAGGCGGGGGGGGGGCTTCGACCAGGTTGGCGAGGAGGACATAAGCCAAGGGGTCGGGGATGGCGTGGGGCGGTGGGCCCTCACAATCGGAAGGCTGGGACTTCGATCCTAGGTAGAAGCGGATATTCCTCACTGGGAATATATCTGCTGAACAGAACTCCATACCGGCAACGGGAAAGGTGCCCGGCCATGAAAACATTCTGCTTGCTCCATTCAGTTGCCCGGAGAGAAGGGAAAAGAGGGTTGTGGGCAGCTGTGGGTTGGAGGTAGCCGGGTGACAGCCTGAATTCTCTCCCCCCCCCCGTAGCCATGTACTCGCGGGACTACACGACCAACAACATGATGTCTTTCGCCACCGTCTTTGCCGTCATGTTCAACGGCTGTACCGGCATCATGGCCGGCTCCAACATGTCAGGTGAGGAGGTGTGGAAAGGCCCCCGTGGGAGGGGCTCAAGGGAGGGGTTTTTAGGAGAGCTTCCATTGCGGAACTCCGGGAGGGTAACTCCGTCGATTCTCGCAGGGGAGCTGAGGAACGCCAGCGCCTCCATCCCCAAGGGGACGATCGTGGCTGTCCTGTATACCTTCGTCATCTACTTCTTCCTTTTCTTCATGTCCAGCTTCACCTGCGAGAGGTGAGGAACTGTAGGTGACCCAGAGGCTGACACGCCCGCGCATACACACACAGAGCGGGTTGCAAGCTTCCTCCTGTCCGTCGCTCTCAGCTGGAGACTTGAGGGCGCCTGGACTCAAGGCTGGCGGCGGGAGGAAGACTTAGTAGCATGAGGAATTGGGGGAGCCGTGTCTCCAGGTGGGGCTGGTTTAGGGGGAGGAGGAGAGCCTGACCGGGGTGGGATTCCAAAATCCTAGCAACCGGTTCACTGCCCTTCCGGAAAGGCTGTTTTTCACCTTTCCCAGAATCTGGAGGCTTCCCTTGGGCCTCGGGGGGGAAAATGGCCTCTTTCCGGGCTCCAGAGGGCCTCTGGAAGCCAGAAACGGGCCCATTTCTGGACTTCCGGGAGGGCTGTTTTTTCACCTTCCCCACAGTCCGGAGGCTTTCCACAGGCCTCTATTGGGCACGGTCTACCGGACATTCCGGGAGGGCCGTTTTTCCCCTTCCCCAGAGTCCGGAGGATTCCCTCGGGCCTCTGGGAGGGTGAAAACGGCCTTTCCCCCGGGCACCGGAGGCCCTCCAGAAGCCAGAAACAGGCCCGTTTCCAGACTTCCGGAAGTTCTGGGAGGGCCGTTTTTTCACCTTTCCCACAGTCCGGAGGCTTCCCACGGGCCTCTGGTGAGCACGGCCTACCGGAACCTTCGGGAGGGCCGTTTTTTGCCTTCCCCACAGTCCGGAGGCTTCCCTCGGATCTCTGGGGAAGGCCCTCCGGAAACCGGACAGGCCCATTTTTGGACTTCTAGAACTTCTGGGAGGGCCGTTTTTCACCTTCCCCAGAGTCCGGAGGCTTCCCTGGGAAGGTTCTCCAGAAGCCAGACAGGCCCGTTTTTTCCGGAATTCTGGAGCTTCCGGGAGGGGTGTTTTTTGCCTTTCTCAGAGTCCGGAGGCTTCCTTTGGGCCTCGGGGGAAAATGGCCTCTTTCCGGGCTCCAGAGGGCCTCCGGAAGCCAGAAACGGGCCCATTTCCGGACTTCCGGGAGGGGCGTTTTTCCCTTTCCCCAGACTCCGGAGGCTTCCCTCAGGCCTCTGGGAAGGCCCTCCGGAAGCCAGGCAAGCCTGTTTCTAACTTCCAGAAGTTCCGGGAGGGCCTGTTTTTCCCCTTCCCCAGAGTCCGGAGAATTCCCTCGGGCCTCTGGGAGGGCGAAAACGGCCCTTCCCACCGGGCTCCGGTGGCCCTCCAGAAGGCAGAAACAGGCCCGTTTCCAGACTTCCGGAAGTTCCGGGAGGGCTGTTTTTCACCTTCCCCACAGTCCGGAGGCTTCCCTCAGGCCTCTAGGAAGGCCCTCCGGAAGTTGGACAGGCCCATTTTTGCACTTCCGGAACTTCTGGAAGGGCCGTTGTTCACCATTCCCAGAATCCGGAGGCTTCCCTGGGAAGGCCCTCCGGAAGCCAGACAGGCCCGTTTTTTCCGGACTTCTGGAACTTCCGGGAGGGGCGTTTTCCCCCTCCCAGAGCCTCCTAGGAGGGGAGGGATGGGCGGAGCCAGCCGGTCAGGTTCAACTACCGGTTGGGCGAACCAGATGTAAATGTAACTTCCGGTTCTCCTGAACCGGCCCAAACCGGCTGAATCCCACCCCTGAGCCTCAACCTCCCCTCCACGTTGGTTCCTCCCCCCCCCCACTTGCCCACTAGGGCCCTCCTGAAAGGCGACTACGGCTTCTTCCGGTCCATCAACGTCTGGCCGCCCTTCGTGTTGATGGGCATCTACTCCGCGTCGCTTTCGGCTTCCATGAGTAACCTGATCGGCGCTTCCCGTATCCTTCACGCCTTGGCCAAGGATGACCTGTTCGGTGAGCGAAACCGCTGACCCTTCACCCCAAACCCCCCCTCCCCCCGTGCTCCCGCAAAGCCCCTCGGCAGACCTTCCCATCCTCCTGGCGAGGGAGATCCAATGAATGCTGCTTTCTCTTCCCCGTAGGGATCGTCCTGGCTCCGGCTAAGATTGTCTCCCGAGGAGGCAACCCCTGGGTGGCCGTCCTTTACACCTGGGGCCTCGCGCAGGTAAGGTTCTCCCTAAAAGCTAAGCGTCAGGATTCCCGCAATCGCCCTCATTTCAATGGTGATCCTCGAGCCAAACTTCAAAAAACTTTCCAAGGATTTATTAAGAGGCGACAGGCTGGCGCTGCCCTGGATGAAGCCAACTCTGACATATATCATTCACAGTCTCCCGTGACCCTGTTTCCCGCCCCACTCCCCGCTGGTTTGTGTCATGAATCAGATTCTCCAACTGAGCCCCTTCACAAACTGGGTTGTCAACGATTACATTCTCCAACTAAATATATTCCCGGATCAAAAGTTCCGGTAGTTGAGTTACAATCTGTTTAAAGGTAAAGAATTGGGAGGTACTTCCGCTTTCCAACTGCTGCGCTGCTCTCCTAGATTTCCTTCCTTCCTCCTCCTCCTCCCTCCCACTTTTTTTAAATGGCAACTACTACAATAAGCATAGGAACGTTGGATGAGTTGACACTAAGGCCCCAAGAACTAAGCACCACAGGTGGAGTTAGTTACCGTTTGGTGTTCACCTATTAGCCGGGGGTCTCCAAATGGCGGCCATTTTCAGACTTCTGGATGTCAACTCCCAGAATCCTCCAGCCAGCAAAAGCATAAGCGAGCTGGGAATTCTGGGAATTGAAATCCACCGGTCTCAAAATGGAGACTCTTGCTCTATCTTAGGGAATTCTAGACTTACAACCTTAGCAGTGGGTGGGTTTCAAATATTTGTCCGACGGAAACCGGTTGCAAATGTTGACAACCGATCCGAACCGCCTGAATACCACCTCCGCAACTTTCTGTGGGTATAAGTCAGCAACGGCGAACCTTTCTGGTGTGGTGGACTTAGCGCGCAGGCAATGTCGGCACCCAGAATATAACGTGCCCCGTCAAGCCCCCCATGCATGCACGTGCAACGCCCTCGTCCCGCTCCTTTACCTGCACTGCTGCCTGCACTCGCCTCCCAGTCGATTTTCGATCCGTTGGAAGCCGTTTTTTGTCCCTCCTGGAGGTTCGAAGGAAGCCTCGGGAGGCCGAAAAACGGGCCCGTTTTGGCACTTTGAGTATTTCCAGAAGGCTGGTTTTTTTTTTTTTTTTCCGAGTCTCCGGGAGGGCGAAAATGGCCTCCAACGCGCCGTAAATCAGCTGGGAGGCGCACGCATGCGCAGTGCCGGTTAAGTTGGCCCCGTGGAGACGTCAGCTGGTGCCAATGGGAGCGGAATCGGACAGTGGGGAAGAACGGGGACCAGTCCGGGAGTGTGAGGAGGACTCGGACGAGGGTCCTGCAGTCCGACGCAGAGACGGGGCCGGGGCCATCTGGGAGTGGGGTGCAGCGAGGAAGAAGAGCGAGGAGGAGCCTGTTCCCGGTGCGTGTGTGCACAGAGCTGCCAGAGCTGAACCAAAAGGGGCAACTCGGGAGTAAGGCTGAGAGGGGATCATCCCTCGCCCGTAAGGTATAAAAGTCAGGCAAAGGTAAAGAAACCTTTGCAGGAAGCAATGTTTGCTCGGTTTGGATTCGTCCTTTCATGAAGCTATGTGTGGAGTTTTTTTTTAATAGTTCATTTGAGCCTTTAGTTGTTGATTCAAAGGGGAGAAAGGTGGGAGCTTATCTCGAGGAACTCTTTGGGATTCATTTCCCCGGCTGGGAATGCACATCATTCCCAGCGTTGAAAATAAAACGAAAGAGTTGTTTTCAACTAAGCGTCTCTTCAGAACGGACGGGTTGCCTTGACCCGTCTCCTTAACCTTCCTACCTTCCCTCCCCGGGACCCCAAAACACTGCCCTCCCCCACATCCCTCCCTCCTCTGACGTGGGTCCTCAAGCCCGAAGGGGTGATGCGCCGATCTTTTGTCCTGTTGTACGGCTTCAGTAGCTTGGCCGCCTTCTGATGGTGATGGTGCCAGAGGTCGGGCCAGAGGTGTGAAGGGTCCCGGGTGGAAGGCGGGCACCCACCTGGGAGGGGCTGGGGTGGGTTCTCCTCCCCTCCCTTCCCCTTCCCCATTTTAAGGAGTTATGCCTTCCCCAGCTGGTGCTCCTGGTGGGGAAACTCAACACCATCGCCGGCATCGTCACCGTCTTCTACCTGGTCGCCTACGCTGCCGTGGACCTCGCCTGCCTGGCGTTGGAGTGGGCCTCCGCCCCCAACTTCCGGTGGGTGTGGCTTCCCAAGAGGGAGGAGGGGAAGGGCACGCAACCGCGGAAGGGGGGGGTGAGAGGGAATCTGCGGGTTCAGCCGGGCCCTCGAATCCCAGAAGGGATGGGGAGGGAGAGAGCTCGCCAGCCACCTTCATCTCTCTTTCTCCTTCCCTCTCTCTCTCTCTCTCTCTTTCCCTCCTTGCTCTCTTTCTTTTTCTTTCTTTCTCTCCTTTTTTCTTCCTTCCCTCTTCTTTGCTTTCCTTTCCTTTCTTCTTTTTCTTCTTGCTTTTTTCTACTTTCTTCTTTCCTTCCTTTTCGTTCTTTCTTCCTTTTTTCCCTTTCATTCTTTTTCTTTCTCCTTCCTTCCTTTTCCTGTCTTCCTTTCTTTTTCTTCCTTCTTTTTGCTCTTCTTTCTTTTTTCATTTTCTTTCTCCTTCCCTACTTTTTCTTCCTTCCTTCCATACTTCCTTTCTTTCTTCCCTCCCTCCTTCTTTTTCTTTATTTCTTCGTTTTTCTTTTCTTTCTTTCCCTTCTTTCTTTTTCTTTTCCTTTTTTCTTCCTTTCTTTTCCTTCCTTCCTTTCTTTCTTTTTTCCTCCCTCTTTCTTCTTGATTTTTTCTTTTCTTTCTTTTCTTTTTCTTTTCCTTTCTTTCTTTCATTTCTTTCCTTCTTTTCGTTCTTTCTTTTTTCCTTCTTTTTATTTCTCCTTCCTTCCCTCTTTCTTTTTTCTTTTTTTTCCTTCTTTCTTTTCTCCTTTTTCTTCCTTCTTTCTTTTCCTTCCTTCCTCCCTCCCTCTTTTTTTCTTTCTTTTTTTCTTTCCCTTTTTATTTCTTTTCTCCTTTTTCTTCCTTCCTTCCTTTTTCTTTCATTCTTTTTCCTTCTCCCTTCCTTCTCCCTTCCTTTCTTTTTCATCCTTCCTTCCTTCCTTCCTTCCTTCTTCCTTCCTTCCTTCCTTCCTTTGCTTTCATTCTTTTTCCTTCTCCTTTCCTTCCTTCCTTCCTTCCTTCCTTCCTTCCTTCCTTCCTTCCTTCCTCCTCCCTCCCTCCCTCCCTCCCTTCCTTCCTTCCTTTTCCTTCCTCCCTTTTTTCTCATTCTTTAATTCTTTCTGTCTCTTCCCTCTCCGCAGGCCCACCTTCCAGCTCTTTTCCTGGCATACCTGCCTGCTTGGCATCGTCTCCTGCCTGGTCATGATGTTCCTCATCAGCCCTGCGGGGGCTTCTGGAAGTTTGGGGTTGATGCTGGTCTTGTTGGGCTTCATCCACCTGCGCTCGGCCGCCTCCTCTTGGGGCTACATCAGCCAGGCCCTCATCTTCCACCAGGTGCCAGGGAAAGAGGGACACCGATTTGGGGTGGGGGGTGAGAGGATCCATCCTCCTCACCCTTTCAGGCTGGTCCGGTTCTGCGTCTGGGCAGCTGAGCAAAAGGACGAAGCGAGGGGAGGGTCTTCTCCGGGGAAAGGAGTTCGGGGATGGGATTCAGATCGGTTCAAACCGGGTCAGTCGACCCGGTTGTGACGATTCGGGGCAGATCGGAGAAGCGGCATATTCGTATCTCCCCTACCTCACCAGCCCTCTCCGCCCTCCCCTCGCCTCCCTGCCCGGTCAGTCTTTATCGCGCATGCCCGACATCGCCGACGGCGTTCTCTCCCCCCCGCCCCTGCCCCAGTCATTCCTTAAGCACTTCCGCTATTTCTGGAAGGCCCGTTTTTGTGGCCTCCGGAACTCCCATTTTCGCCCTCCTGGCAGCCTGAGGGAAGCGTTTGCAGCCTCGGGAGGCCGAAAAACAGACCCGTTTTGGCACTTTTGGTATTTCCAGAAGGCCCGTTTTTCGGCCTTTGGAACCCAGGGGAGGCTGTTTTTGCCCTCCTGGAGGCCTGAGGAAAGCCTCTGCAGCCTCAGGAGGCTAAAAAACAGGCCCGTTTCAGCACCTGTGGCATTTCCAGGCCTGAGCCTCGGGAGGCCAAAAAATGGGCCCATTTTGGCACTTGCGGTATTTCCGGAAGGCCCGTTTTTCAGCCTCTGGAGCCCGGAAGAGGCCGTTTTTGCCCTCCTGGAAGCCTGAGGGAAGCCTCTGCAGCCTCAGGAGGCCAAAAAACAGGCCCGTTTTGACTCTTTCGGTATTTCCAGAAGGGCCGTTTTTCAGCTTTTGGAGCCCAGAAGAGGCCATTTTTGCCCTCCTGGAGTCCTGAGGAAAGTCTCTGCAGCCTCAGGAGGCCGAAAAACAGGCCCATTTGAGCATTTTGGGTATTTCCAGAAGGCCCGTTTTTCGGCCTCCCGAGGCTGCGGAAGCTTCCCTCAGGCCTCCGGGAGGGCAACAACGGCCTCTAACGGGCCCCCAAATCAGCTGGGAGGCGCACGCATGCGCAGCGCAGGTAAGTTTGTCGGGGGACTCGCGCGCCTGCACAAATTACTGCATGTGCGCCAATAGGTTCGCCATCACGGATATAAGACTATGGGTTGTTGCTAAACCGGACAAAACTCACTTAGCGACGGTCTCGCTCAGCAACAGAAACGTTGAGCTCAGGTGGGACTATCAAGTCAAGAACCGCCAGCAGAGAAGAAGGCAACATAGACGGGTGGGGAGTGTCTCCGATGGGGCTAACGGAGGGGGATCTCTTCCCCTCTTCCTTCCGTTCCTCCCCCTCCGCAACTCCCGGAAAGGTCCGGAAATACCTGCTGCTGCTCGACATCCGGAAGGACCACGTCAAATTCTGGCGGCCGCAGATCTTGCTGATGGTGGCCAATCCGCGCGGGGGAGCCCAACTGATGAGGTTCATCAACCACCTGAAGAAGGGAGGCCTCTTCGTCCTGGGCCACGTGGAGATCGGGGACTTGGGTAGGGGCCACGGATCGGGGCCTGGAGGGGGGAATTCCCCGGGGGAGGGGGGCTCTCCTTCCACAGGGACGCCACGGATTGAGGCGGTGGGTGGGTGACGGCAGGACTCAGAAAGGCCAAACCCCAGAAACGTGGGAAGGGAGGGGGGGGCAGTGGAAGTGGTTAGCAAGGATTTGGCGTGGGTCATGGAAACCGGTAGTAACTTCCACGCCACCCCCCGACCCGGTTGCTCGCTTGGCCCCGGCCCGCCTGACACTCGCCTCGCCCAGTCACTCCTTAAGGTACTTCCCCTCCTCCCGACTATCAGCTGTGCTGGGATTCCCCTCGCTGTCTTACTGCTTCGCCAAGGAGGAAGGAAGAAAGGAGAGGAGGAAGGAAGGAAGGGAGGGAGGAAGGAAGGAAGGAAGGATGAAGAGAAGGAAGGAGAGAAGTAAAGAAGGAAGGAGTGGAGGACCAGCTGTTCCAACGATCAGCTGTGCCGGGATTCCCCTTGCTGTCTTATTGCTTTGCCAAGGAGGAAGGAAGGAAGGAGAGGAATGGAGGAAGGATGGAGAGGAAGAAGGAAGGAACATTAAAGAAGGAGTGGAGGATCAGCTGTTCCAACGATCAGCTGTGCCAGGATTCCCCTCGCTGACTTATTGCTTCGCCAAGGAGGAAGGAAGGAAGGAAAGGAGGAGGGAAGGAAGGAAGGAAGGCAGGAGAGGAATGGAGGAAGGATGGAGAGGAGGAAGAAGTAAAGAAGGAAAGGAAGGATGTAGGATGAAGGAGAAGAAGTAAAGAAGGAAGGAGTGGATGATCAGCTGTTCCGAGGATCAGCTGTCCTGGCATTCCCCTTGCTGTCTTACTGCTTCGCCCAGGAGGAAGGAAGGAAAGAAGGAGAGGAGGAAGGAAAGAAGGAAGAGCGGAGGAGGGAAGAAAGGAAAGAAAGAGAGGAGGAAGGAAGGAAGGAGAGGAAGAGGGACAGGGAAGGAGGGAGGGAGGAAGGAAAGAGGAAGAAGGAAGAAAATGAAGGAAGGAAGGAACAGGAGGGGAGGAAGGAAGGAAGGGGAGAAGGAGAGGAGAAAGGAAAGAGAGGAAGAGGAAGGGAGGAGGAAGGAAGGAGAGGAAGAAGGAAGGAGAGGAGGAGGAGGAGGAAAGGAAGGAGGAGGATGATCAGCTGTTCCGACAATCAGCTGTGCCAGGATTTCCCTCGCTTACTGCTTCACTCCGGAGGAAGGAAGGAGAGGAGGAAGGAAGGAAGGAAGGAGGAGGAAGGAGAGGAGGAAGGAAGGAGAGGAGAGGAGGAAGGAAGGAGTGGATGATCAGCTGTCCCGACGATCAGCTATGCCGGGATTTCCCTCGCTGTCTTACTGCTTCACCCAGGAGGAAGGAAGGAGACCAGGACTATCAGCTGGGCCGGGATTCCCCTCGCTTACTTACTGCTTACTTACTACTTACTACTTCGCCCAGGAGGCTTCCCTGGGGTCCCAAAAGGCCCAAAACACGGGAGGGGGGAGGGGGTGCTGCCGAAAAATAAAAGCCACGCCCACCCAAGGAGCCCACCTGGCCCCACCCACCTAGCCCCACCCACCTAGCCCCGCCCACAGAACCGGTAGTAAAAAAAAATGGTTGAACCCAACCACTAAGAAGGGGTGGGGCATCTTTTGCCCTCTTTGGCCCCTACCCCGCCCCGCCAGCAACGGGATGGGTGAGAGGAGGGTCCGTTCCTTTGAGTGGCGCCACCTTTGCTGCCTCTCCCGTAGACACGATGCCCTCGGACCCGATCCAGGCTCACTACAACTTCTGGCTCAGCCTGGTGGATAAGCTGAGTATCAAGGCCTTCGTGGACCTCACTTTGTCGCCTTCCGTCCGGCAGGGGACGCAACATTTGCTCCGCATCACGGGCCTCGGTGAGGAACCCCGCGGGGGGGGGGGGGGGGAGGGGAGGGGGGGAGGGGAGGGCACCCTTCGGTGCCAAGGAGCCTGTGTCGACCCGGGGTGGGATCCAAAACGAAGCACGGGCACAGAAAACCGGGGAAGCCCCTTTTAGTCCTTCCAAACTCCGAGTATCCTTGACGGAAGACCAAAAAAAAAAAAAAACTCCCCCACAAACAGTCACAAGAAGGAGGTGGAGGGGGGGGAGGAAATAAGGGCTGGAGAATGCCGAACTCGAGAGAGGAACTATAAACTAGAGATATTTCCATGCTTGGTTTCCAGTATTGGCCCAAACGCAACGTCCGTCCTCTTGTTCAGTTCTCACAGCTGCAGCCCATGAAGGAGATCAGGGCCATTGCCTCCCTCGTAGACCACACCGTTCACTTTTCTCCCTTATCCTCTCTTCCTTGCGTGTCCTAGGATGGAGAGGGGGTGGGCCTGGGTCCTCCTCTGACTGCTTTTGGGCCTAATGCTGGACTAGAACTCCCAGTCTCCTAGTGATTGGTCCAGAGTTACCCAGAGAACTTTCTTATCTAAGGCTGGGCTAGAACTCCCAGTCTCCTGGTGATTGGTCCAAAGTCACCCAGCCAACTTTTGGGCCTAATGCTGGACTAGAACTCCCAGCCTCCTATTGATTGGCCCAAAGTTACCCAGCCAGCTTTTGGGCCTAATGCTGGACTAGAACTCCCAGTTTTCTAGTGATTGGTCCAAAGTCACCCAGCCAGCTTTTCGGCCTAATGCTGGACTAGAACTCCCAGTCTCCTATTGATTGACCCAAAGTTACCCAGCCAGCTTTTGGGCCTAATGCTGGACTAAAACTCCCAGTCTCCTAGTGATTGGTCCAAAGTTACCCAGCCAGCTTTTGGACCTAATGCTGGACTAGAACTCCCAGTCTCCTAGTGATTGGCCCAAAGTTACCCAGCCAGCTTTTGGACCTAATGCTGGACTAGAACTCCCAGCCTCCTGGTAATTGGTCCAAAGTCACCCAGTCAGCTTTTGGACCTAATGCTGGACTAGAACTCCCAGCCTCCTGGTAATTGGTCCAAAGTCACCCAGTCAGCTTTTGGACCTAATGCTGGACTAGAACTCCCAGCCTCCTGGTAATTGGTCCAAAGTCACCCAGTCAGCTTTTGGACCTAATGCTGGACTAGAACTCCCAGCCTCCTGGTAATTGGTCCAAAGTCACCCAGTCAGCTTTTGGACCTAATGCTGGACTAGAACTCCCAGCCTCCTGGTAATTGGTCCAAAGTCACCCAGTCAGCTTTTGGGCCTAATGCTGGACTAGAACTCCCAGTCTCCTAGTGATTGGTCCAAAGTCACCCAGACAACTTTCTTATCTAAGCCTGGACTAGAACTCACTGTCTTCTGGTGATTGGCCCAAAGTCACCCAGCCAGCTTTCATGCCTAAAGTGGGACTAGAACTCCCCATCGCCTAGGTTTTAAGCTAACAGCACTGGGCCAAACTCCGATACAGGTTGACAACCCCGCCGATATTTTGGTCCGCGGAATGAGGACAACGTGGCTTATGGTGGCAATTAGTTGACGTGGTGAGACGACCACGTCAACTAATTGCCACCATAAGCCACGTTGTCCTCATTCCGCGGACCAAAATATCGGCGGGGTTGTCAACCCCGGTCGGCGTGCTGTGTCTTGATCTGCTCTGGGGGTGGGGGGGGGGGGAACCCAGCGGATCCTCTCCCTTTCGGAATCCGCCCGGGGACCGCCTTGACGTGGTTTGCGTGCTTCCCTTTGTCCGCAGGCGGCATGAAGCCCAACACCCTGGTCCTGGGTTTCTACGACGACTCGGTCCCCGAGGATTACTTCCTGCAGGACCCGGCCTTTAGCCAAGCCCGGGAGAACGACGAGTTTGGGGTGGACTTGGCGGCCTTGCAAGCCCACTTCCCTCCCGTACGGGTCACGGCCAACCAGCGGGCGCTGAAGCCCTCCGAGTACGTGGCCATCGTCTCGGATGCGGTGAAGATGCACAAGAACGTCTGCCTGGCCCGCTACTTCCACCTCCTGGACAGGGACCTGCTCTCTTCCTCGGCGTCCAAGAAGCGGCTGGAAGGCCGCTACATCGACGTCTGGCCCCTCAACCTCCTGCGCCCCAACACGCCCACCTACGTGGACATCTGCAGCCTCTTCCTCCTTCAGATGGCCTGCATCCTCACCATGGTCAGCTCCTGGAAGGGCGCCCGGTTGCGGCTCTTCGTCTGCGTGGAATCTGGGGACGGAGGCTGGGGAAGCAAGGAGGAGAAGCTGCGGGAACTCCTGACCAAACTGAGGATCAAGGCCACCATCAAGATCGTCACCTGGGACCAGGTGGCCACTTTCCCCGCGGGCACGGGCGGGGGGGTTCCGGAGTGTCCTCCCGCCGGAGAGACCCGCGCGGGGGAGACGTTCCTCAACGTGGCCACCTTCCGCGTCACGGACGAGTACTTGATGTCGGTCAACGAGCTGCTGCGGAAGCAAGGCGGGCAGACGGCCGTGCGTTTCCTCTACCTGCCGCGGCCTCCCGCCGACACCTCGCAGTACGAGCGCTACCTGGAGCAGCTGGAGGTGCTCACCACTGGCCTGGGGCCCACCCTCTTGATCCACGGGCTGACCCCCGTCACCTGCACCGAGCTGTAAGCGAGCCCGGCAGCGCGCTCGTGGCCAGCAACGGCCCTCACTTGTCGACTACGACAAACGAACGAAATTGTGCCTTTTGTCTCGGGGAGGGGAGGCGGGGAGAGAAGAAACGAAGAGGCCGGGCCAAAAACAGCTGGGCTGAAGACGTCGGGGAGAGAAGATGAGACGTTTGAGGTGGGTTGCCGAAGCAGGACGAGGAGGAACTAGGACCGTGTTCTGTGGGACACAAATGTCTTCCACTAATTTGCGAACAATTTTCGTGGCGTCGTCTTCATGGAATCCTCAGCCAGGAGATCTTCTCGTAGCCCTGGAGGGATGAAGGATTCTTCTCAACTCTCCCCTCCCGCCAGATTTCCAGAGTCGGACATGCTTTCTTCAACCATTTCCTCGTTCTGATCCAAACTTTGTTCCAGGGAAGCAAACACCAATCAGCGGGAACAGCAAAAACCTTTTCATGATTCTTGACTAATTCCGTTCTTTCCCGCTTAAAACGCTGTTTCAAACTAATCGTTGCAGATAAGAACAGGCCTTGCCAAGGCGGTGCAAGGCGGCCAAGAAGGCGAGATAAAGTTACTAATAGTTCAAACACAATAAAGTCTCCAAACACAAACTCAAGATCTTCCACACTTCCACAAGACTTGAAGGGCGAGAACGTCTTTGCTTCCTGCAAAGAGCTCCGGTTTCTCCGCTGGCTTTTATCTCCTCAGGGAGGGGCCATCACCTTGCAGCCTTACTCCCGAATCGCCCGTGGCTGCTGCAGCTGCTCCTCGGGGGTGCTGTTCCTCACTGCTGCCACCCTCCACAACCTCCGACAGCAAGCACTCCTATTCCCCGATGGTCCTGGCCCCCGTCGCTGCATCCCACGCAGGCCCCTCGCCTCTCCGAAACCTCGGCTGTCCACACCGGCGAATCACGATCGTGCAAGGAGGACAAGCGAGCCCTGATATTTGGACGAAGGAAAACCTCCTCCACCCGGGATCCCTACGCTGGCTTGACCCAAGACTGCCAGCTTCCTCCCCGTGGGGTGGAATTACGACTCCCCTTCCGTCGTCGCGGCCGTGTTGGCGGGAACTAAGAGGATTTGCAGTGCATCGGATTCAAAAGAAGCGCATTCGGCGTCATTGCGAGCCGTTCGGATCGGGGACGTTGCGCGACGCTTGCGACTCGAAGCTTCGACGTGGCTCGTGTCTGTGAGGGGGGGTGTTTTTCGAATACAGGACGAGCTCTTCTGTCCGGCTCGCAACCTCCGGTTTGGGAAGCGATCCAGAGCGAGGGATTGAGCGGGACTTTCCGGGGTTCCTCGGGAATCGTTCCGCCTTTCCGGCGAAGGATTTCCCCTTTTCAGCAGCGGCCATTCCTCTTTCAGCTGGGAGGGAGGAAACCCCACCCCACCCCATTTGCACCCCAATTCTCCCCCATTTGGAAATCAGGATTAAAGTTCCTTCGTCTGCCCCCTCCCCACTTCACAGCCCTGGCTGGAGGGGGTGGGGGGAGGTCTCCGTAGCGGGTTAGAAATGACTTATGCACTTCACTAAAAGAGGGTTTTTTCCCATTTTTCTCGGGCAAAAGATGCTTCTACTAACCACTAACTGACACCCACCCACCCACCCACGGATTCAGCTGCCTCTCAAGCCAGGGGAATGGGGAGGGGAGGGGAGGGGGGCGCCCGGGAAAACCGGGTGCAGGGTTGGAAAGGTGGCAAGGGAGGAACAGGGAGGGGTGGGAGAGCAGCTGCTCCTGCGGGATCAACCCGGGCAATAAAAGCGCAACTCGAGCGGAGCATGTCTTTTGTCATCTTTCAGCCCTCCCCTCCCTTCTTCCCTTCCCTTCCTTCCTCCCTTGCCTTCCTTCCTTTCCTCCCTTCCCTCCTCCCCTTCCTATCTTCCTCCCCTTCCTTCCTCCCTTCCCTTCCTTCCTTCCCTCCTCCCCTTCCTCCCTCCCTTCCTTCCCTCCCTCCCCTTCATTCCTATCTTCCTCCCCTTCCTTCCTCCCTTCCTTCCTTCCTCCCCTTCATTCCTATCTTCCCCCCTTCCCTTCTTCTCCCTCCCCTTCATTCCTATAATACTTCCTCCCTTCTCCCTCCATTCCCTCCCCGTTCATTCCTATCTTCTCATCTTTCTCTCTCCCTTGATCCTTCCTCCTCCCCTTCCTTCCTCCCTTCCCTTCCTTCCTCCCCTTCCTTCCTATCTTTCCTCCCTTCCTTCCCTCCTCCCCTTCCCTCCCTTCCCTCCCCCCTCCCCTTCATTCCTATCTTCCTCCTTCCCCTTCCTCCCCTTCCCTTCCTTCCTCCCTTCCATTCCTATCTTCCTCCCCTTCCTTCCTTCCTCCCCTCCCCTTCATTCCTATCTTCCCTTCCTTCCCTCCCTCCTTCCCCTTCCCTCCTCCCCTTCCCTCCCTTCTCCCTTCCCCTTCCTCTCCTCTTCCTCCCTTCCCCCTTCCTTCCTCCCCTTCATTCCCTTCCTCCCTTCCTTCCTTCCTCCTTCCCTCCCTCCCCTTCATTCCTATCTTCCCTCCCTTCCTTCCTCCCCCTTCCCTTCCTTCCTTCCTCCCTCCCCTTCATTCCTCCCTCCTTCCCCCTTCCCTCCTTTCTTCCTTTCCCCTTCTCCCTTCCTCCCTCCCCCTCCCTCCCCTTCATTCCTATCTTCCTCCCTTGTCTTCCTCCCTGGCCTTCCTTCCTTCCTTCCCTCCTCCCCTTCCTTCCTCCCTTCCCTTCCTTCCTCCCTTCCCTCCCTCCCTCCCTCCCCTTCATTCCTATCTTCCTCCCTTGCCTCCCTCCCTCCCTTGGCTTCCTCCCCTCCCTCCCTTCCTTCCTCCCCTCCCTCTTTCTCTCCTTCACTTCCTCCCTCCCATTCCTCCCTTCTTTCCCTTCCTTCCTCCACTCCCTCCCTCCTATTCCTTCCTTCCTTTCTTGCCTTCCCTCCTTTCCCTACCTCCTCTTCCTTCCTTCCTCCACTCCCTCCTTCCCATTCCTTCCTTCCTTCCTTCCTTCCTTTCTCTTCCTCTTTCCCTCCCTCCCTCCCTCCGTTCTCCACCCCTGGAGGCTTTTAAGAAGAGACTGGACAGCCATTTGTCTGACATGGGAGAAGGTTTCCTGCCTGGGCAGCGGGTTGGACTAGAAGACCTCTGATGCCCCTTCCAGATTCCACTATTCGATCTCCCTTTCCATCGAAACCTTCCACCCCACCTGACCATGCAGATTCAGTCCCCCCAGCCACGAGGGGAGGTGGGGGAGCCCTTGTAAGACAAGCCCAGAGGGTCAAAAAAAAAAAAAAGACTGGCGGACTCCAACTCCCAGAATTCCTCCTCCTATCATGTCAGCTCAGGGATTCTGGGAGATGAAGTCCTCCCGTCTTAAAAGTTTAGCCAAGTTGGGAAGCCCTTGGACCAGGGGAGCAGACAAGGAGCCCCGAAGTTGCACGGAAAACGAGGGCCAGAGCGTCGCTCTTCACTTCCGTCCCTCTAAGGAGAGCTCCGCCAGATCGCTTTTGCCATAGAGGCGCGATATGTAGAGCGGCGCTCCCTCGACGGGGCGGAGGGCTGGCTGGCTGGACGGCCGTCCGACCCGAAAGTGGGTGCGATTCGCCGGCATCCGACGCGCAGGTATGAATTCAAGCGAGGACGGGGTGGCTGCGTGGGGGCAACAAACGGGCCCGTTTGTGTGGGGGGTGGGGGGGCTACGAAACACGCATCCTTTCGGGCTGGGCCCCTCCTAAGATGGCCGACTCTCACTTCCGGTGGCGGACGGAAGCGCCTGAGGCCGATTTCCCCCACCCACCCCTCTATTCGGGCCAAATGAGAGCCCGAAAGGCGGGACGCTCTAGGAGTGCGGTCCGGTCTCCATAGCCGTCCCCCGTCACTTCCGGCCTGCAGGTGTGCCTCGCCAGGTGAGTCCAGGTAGCTCGGGGGGGGGGGGGAACGCCCGCAGGAAGGAGCCGCCTCTTCGGATGCGCCCACGGGCCCGGTCGGCGGGAGAGCCCCAAGCCCTGACTCCCGCTCCCATCATCCTGGGCCGCCCAGAGTGATGGGGGGTGTAGTCCACCTGTCTGGATGGAGAAGAGCCCCCCCCTCTCTCTGCCCGCCCCCGCAAAAAATCTGACTTTCACTCGAGCGGCGTGGAAGGAAATCAGGCAGGAACTCCTGCTTGAGCCAGAGGGGCTGGACTAGATGACCTCCAAGGTCCCTTCCAGCTCTCTTTCTATGTCTATTATTTCATGTGTGTGTGTGTACATATATATATATATGTGTGTGTGTTTATGTGTGTATACATATATATGTGTGTGCAGGTCTTGGCGTGTTCGAGTCTTTTCCCGTGTAAGATTCTTAACACGGGAAAAGACCCGAACATGCCAAGACCTACATACCTGTACCCATTAAAATCTACGATATGTGTGTGTATACATATATATATATATGTGTGTATATATGTGTGTGTGTGTGTACATATGTGTGTGTGTACATATATGTGTGTGTGTGCAGGTCTTGGCGTGTTCGAGTCTTTTCCCGTGTAAAAGACCCAAACACACCAAGACCTCCATACCTGTACCCATTAAAATCTACAATATTTGTGTGTATACATATACATATGTATGTGTGTATGTGTATATATTTATGTATGCAGGTTTGGGCGTGTTCAGGTCTTTTCCCGTGTATGGGAAAAGACCCGAACGTGCCAAAACCTGCATACTTGCACCCGTGAAAATCTACGAAAACATATAGGCATGTGGGTGTGTATTTACAAATATATATGTATATGTGTGTGTATGCATAGGTATGTGTGTATATATATGTGTGTGTGCGTGTATTATATATACACACACACACATATACACATATATTTGTGTGTGTGTATATATATATATATGTATATATATATGTATATATATATATATATATATATATATATATATATATATATATATATATATATATATATATATATATATATATACACATATATATTTGTTTTTGTAGATTTTCACGGGTACAGGTATGCAGGTCTTGGCGTGTTCAGGTCTTTTCCCGTGTAAGATTGAGACTATCTGGGCGACGTTCCGACAAGATCTCACTCGCCATCTTCAGGCTGGTGCTTTCGGCTTTTTGCTTGTGCGAGCAAAGCGTGATCTGAGCTGCTGTCTCCCTATATATACTGGTGGGGAGGTTGGCTGTATTATCATTTCTTGATTGGTTGATGGAGTTGATGGTTGCAGATTGGCTGGCTTTTTCGTAAGAACACGTGTGGCTGAGGTGTTGGCTGTGTGTCTATCCGCCTCCTGTGTTGTAACGACTTGGGTCATGGGCTGTGTGATGACCTTCTGAGTTCTATTGTTGTGACATCTCACAGAAGGTCATCACACAGCCCATGACCCAGGTCGTGAGAGATAGACAGACAGACAGATAGATGCATAGATAGATGCATAGATAGATAGATGGATGGATGGATGGATGGATGGATGGATGGATGGATGGATGGATGGATGGATGGATGGATGGATGGATGGATGGATGGATAGATAGACAGACAGACAGACAGACAGACAGACAGACAGACAGACAGACAGACAGATGCATAGATGGATGGGTGGGTGGGTGGGTGGGTGGATGGATGGATGGATGGATGGATGGATGGATGGATGGATGGATAGATAGATAGATAGATAGATAGATAGATAGATAGATAGATAGATAGATAGATAGATAGATAGACAGACAGACAGACAGACAGACAGACAGATGCATGGATGGATGGATGGATGGATGGATGGATGGATGGATGGATGGATGGATGGATGGATAGACAGACAGACAGACAGACAGATTAGATAGATTAGATAGATAGATAGATTAGATAGATAGATATATTAGATAGATAGATAGATAGATAGATAGATAGATAGATAGATAGATAGATAGATAGATAGATGCAGGGCTTGGCGCGTTCCCGTATCTTACATGGGAAAAGACCTGAACACTCCAAGGCCTGCATACCTGTACCCGTGAAAATCTACAAAAACATACATACATACATATATATATATGTATATTATATGTATATGTATGTGTGTATATATCTGTGTATGTGTGTGTGTGTGTATGCAGGGAGCAACAGAGAAGGGAGCAATGTGGGCTGGTTGGCTTACGGGGGGGGGGGGAGGAAAGGGCCCTGATTCCCTTCATGAGCTGCAGCTGGGAACACACGTGTTTTAAAAAGGAAGTCATTGGGAGCCAATCAGGAGTTATCATGTGTTTGTCGAGACTTTTCTGGGTTTCCCGGCGTCTTCCCCACTGTGTGAGATATATATATATATATATTTTTTATTAAATCTGCAATTCCTTCTCCCGCCCTGTCGAAGCTAATTATTATTTCAGGACTTTTCAGGTACAGTTTGTGTTGACCTTGTTTTGGACTAAATTTCCAGGTTTGTTTCTGGAGTCCAAATTCCCATCCCCCCCACTTCCCGCTCCCTACAGGCTCCCGAGTGTTGTAAGCAAGGAGTAAGATGTTGGCTGAGGGGTTGGTAAGTCAATTGTGTTCGTAAGTCAAGGATTCCCTTGTGCCGG
The DNA here is from genome assembly GCA_023653725.1 of Bungarus multicinctus. NCBI lineage: Eukaryota > Metazoa > Chordata > Lepidosauria > Squamata > Elapidae > Bungarus > Bungarus multicinctus. Next base: position 148,617,043 of record CM042840.1, read on the forward strand.
AGGCCACTGACGCCATCCCTCGGCCTTCCTTCGTGTCTGTCCTCTTTCAGGCCGTCCAACTTCAGACATGGCCTTGCCCTCCACCGTCCACCTGGGCCTCCCTCCTCCCGGTTGCCCGCATCGCCTGACCCTCGTCGCCGGACCCTACCGCTACTACCACTACGGCTGCGATGCGGTGGACGACCGAGGTTGGGGCTGCGGCTACCGGACGCTCCAAACGATCTGCTCTTGGCTGGCGGCCGCCGGAGGAGAAGAAGCCGCCCCGTGTCGCCCCGTGCCGTCCTTGAAGGAGATCCAGGATTCCCTGGTTAGGATGGGGGACAAGCCCGCCTCCTTCGCAGGCTCCCGGGACTGGATCGGCACGGTGGAAGCCGCCCTCTGCATGGATCGTTTTTACGGCGTGCCGGGCAAACTGCTCTACATCCGCGTGGGCCGAGATCTGGGAGGGGAGCTGGAGAGTCTGTATGCCCACTTTCAGGGAGGAGGGGGCCCCGTAATGATGGGGGGAGGCCGAGATAATGCCTCCAAGGGCCTGTTGGGGGTCTGCTCCGGCCCCGAGGGCCACCACCTACTCGTTCTGGACCCTCACTATTACGGCGCAGCCGGCTCGCTCAACCGGCACGAAGCTCAGGCGCAGGGGTGGGTTTCCTGGCGGGCGCTCAGCTCCTTTGAGGAGACCTCCTTCTACAACCTGTGTTTGCCCCAGTTCAGGACCCAAGTTGTGCAAGGCTGCCGAGAACACTAGATGAAAATTTACTCATAGTTCAAACCCAAAGAGTCGCCAAACACCAACCGAGACAATCCGTACTACCACAAGACTTGAAAGGCAAGACTTGTCTTTGCTTCCTGCAAAGAACTCCGATCTCTCAGGCTGGCTTTTATCCCTTTAAGGGAAGAACCATCACCTTTACAGCCTCGCTCCCGAGTCGCCCGTGCCTGCTGCAGCTGCTCTTTCCTTTGAGCACGGGCTCCTCGGGGCGCTCTTCCTCGTTGCTGCCAGCCCTCCACAGGTTCCGACAGCGGCACTCCACTACTACCCTGATGGTCCTGACCCCTTCTCCACCTCCCACGCAAGCCCCTCATCCGAGTCCTCGCTCTCCGAGACCTCAGCCGTCTGTATCTGCTGCCGGCGAAACACAACCCATTGGCGGTGGGGAAGCAACACATTCCTTAAATGCTTCAGATAATCGCCTTGGCAGCCGAAGATGTTGGCGCGCAAGATTCTTACCGGAGCGCGTGATTGATGACTCTTGGCTATGGAGGTGTCCTTCTATTGGAGACTATACATCCAGGGGTGGGGGTAGGAGGAAGACCAGGCTCAAAGGAGGGGGAAAATGGAGGAGGTATTTTAGTGTCGGCTTGCAAAACGCCAACATGTCAACTTCTAATAAATCAATCCGAGAGATGCGGCTAGAGACTTGGGAGTTGAATTGGGGGGTGCATGTCGGAGCCCCGAGAGGATGGGCGTTGCATGCCTGGCACGCGTTGGGGACCTCAAACCCGGAAGGAAAGGCCTGGACGGCCGTTCCTCCGTCCACCACAATGAGGGTCCTGCCTTAGGGAGCCCTTCCGGGTTGCTTCCCTGCCTCCACCTTGCAGCTTCAAGATCTGTTCTGACCCAGGCTTGGTCAAAACTTCAAGGAAAGAAACTTATTTTCCAAGCAAAACCTATTTCAGTGCGACGCTGGGAATGAGGTTCGTTCCCAGGTTCGTTCCCAGCCAAGATAAGCACCCGCCTTTCATTGCTGCGCAATGCTGCCAAAAGCAGGAGTCTCCAAATTAATTATCAAATCACATGGTTACGTAACATATCACGTCTTTCAGCCCTCCCCTCCCTTCCTCCCTTCCCTTCCTCCCTTCCCTCCTTCCCTTCCTCCCTCACGTTCCTTCCTTCTTTCCCTTCGTTCCTCCACTCCCTCCCATCCCTTCCTTCTTTCCCTTCCTTCCCTTTTCCCTCCTTTCCCTTCTTTCTCTCCCTTCCCTCCCTTCCTCCCTCCCCTCCTTCCCTTCCTCCCCTTCATTCCTCCCTTGCCTTCCTCCCTTGCCTTCCTCCCTCCTTTCCCTCCCTCTCTTCCCACCTTCCTCCTTCCCCTTCCTTCCTTCCTTCCTCCCCTTTCTTCTTCCCCTCCCTTCCTCCCTCACGTTCCTTCCTTCTTTCCCTTCCTTCCTCCACTCCCTCCCTCACATCCCTTCCTTCCTTTCCCTTCCCTTCTTGCCTTCCCTCCTTTCTCTTCCTTCCTTCCCTTCCTCCCTCCCATTCCTTCCTTCTTTCCCTTCTTCCCCTCCCTCCCATCTCTTCCTTGTTTCCCTTCCTTCTTTCTCTACCTTCCATTCTTGCCTTCCCTCCTTTCCCTTCCTCCCTTCTTTCTCTTCCTTCCTTCCCTCCCTCCCTCCCAGAAGTCTCCAAATTAATTATCACAGTGCCAGGGGGGAAAAAAAAAAAAACCAACCAGAATACACAGAGCTTCAAGGAGAACTCGGAACCGATCAAACGACCTTGCTTCCTGCAAAGAGTTCATCGCTGAGGGCTGGCTTTTATCTCTTATGCGAGGAGCAATCGCCTCCCAGGCTTACTCCCGAGACGCCCCTTTTGTCTCAGCTGCTCTCGCCTTCTGCTCCCAAACTCCGGAAGCAGCAACCCACTCCCAGATGGTCCTGGTCCCATCCCTGCATCGGACACAGGACCCTTGTCTGAGTCCTCCTCAGACTCTCGGACTGGTCCCCATTCTTCCCCATTGTCTGACTCCGCTACCATCTGCACCGGCGAACCACAACAGGTGGGAAGGTGGGCAGGCTGTGTGTTGTGTCCTAGGCCCTCCCACCCCCCAAAAAAGCACGACGTCAATTCCGAGTCCCGGCAAAAAGAAACAAACTTTGGATTGCATTCATGTGTCTGTAGTCCGTTCACAACCCACCAACGCGGAGGAAGACCGATGAGCTCTGACCCTTATCAAATCCTGAAACGCTGCCCGATAAATAGTTCCACACTCGGTGCTGACAGGGAAGGGCCGAGTTATACAGACCAATCTCCACGAGGTTGGAATGACCGAGTGAGCGAGTTGTTTCTGGCCAAAAGCTACCCCCTCCCCATTTGCTCCTCTTTTAATTCTGATGGGAGGGGCCATTTACCGTCCACCTGTGGCCTTACTCCAACGTCGACCCCGAGTTCTTAATTGTGCCTTACTTTTTGGCAGCTCTGCGCATGCGCAAGCTGGGAACAGGTTCCAGAAGCTCCCCCCCCTTCCGCCTCACTGCTGTCCGAGCCTGAAGGCAGCTGATGACTGCCAGCCTGCCCTGACTCATCTCTGCATCGGAATGCAGGACCCTCGTTCGAGTCTTCCCCAAACAACCCCTTTTTTCCTCACTATCCGACATCCCTGCCGTCGAACCATAAACAAGACCGATAAAGAGACAGCCAAGCTCTGGAGCTACTTGCTAGGCCTGGCTGGGTTCCTGTGGCTGGATTGGCAGGTTGTTGCTGGGGCCGGGTTGAACCCGGCCTTCCCTTCCTGGCCGGCTCGCCAAACCCGCTCTACTAAAGCGCAGAAGAGTCCAATGGGTTTGTTTTTCATCTGTTTGGGATTTGAGGAGAGTCAGGGCTGGGGTGGAATCGGCTGGTTTGGTTGCTGGGTTGTTTTACTGAGGTATTCCCTGATAGGAGAATGCGTGCTCTCAAGAGAAAGGTAGTGAGAGCGATGATGAATAACACACAACTAGCACACAGATACACCGAATAGTAAACGGTAGGTTTCACTTCCAGTAAAATGGGTAAGCCAAGTCCAATAAACAGTCCAAGTCATGCATGGTTAAAGCAGTCGGTATTCAGTCCAGGGATAATCCAAAAAAAACAAAGTCCAGTATCATCAACGAAGTGCAGTAAGCGTAGTTTGCTAATCGTTGCAAGACTCACAGCGATCCGAGCAGAACGACCATCAGGCAACACGGCAACAGGTTAAAATGCAAGAACACGGTCAATGACACAAACCAGGTTTCTGACTCCATCTTATGGCCGTTCGAGGAACCACACCCAAATACAATTACAGCATTTCCTTAAAGATACAGTATTAAATAACTCCTGCTTTATCTATTTCCAACTCAACTGTTAGGTGACTAACATTTGGTGGTGTTTTTTTTTTAAGTGCAGAAGCCGTTCTGCCGGCTGGCGTCTCCAAAAACGAGCTTCCTTTGCGCTAGACTAGAGCAACTGGCCATTTTTGGGGTGGGCTTCCAACTCCCAGAATCCCTCGGCCCGCCAAGCTTTACCAGAATTCAAGCTGGATCTTTTAAGAATATACCAAGCAGAATTCGATTGGAAGTTCTAGCTAGAAGCGTTCAGATATCTCTCTAGAAGGCCTCATCACGGACAAAAACGGGGTCTCTTTGGTTCTATACTTTCTTAGGTGTAACAGGCAAGTACATGTGTTATTTTCCCCATGTAACACTATCATTTCATGTTGGAGTAAAATCCACCCATTGGTTGGGAGGAATAAAATGACCAAAAAGCACATAGATTTAAAACCAGAGCTAATTTTTTTATTGGGCATTCTGCCTGAAAATACACAGTAGAGAACGGATATATTGGATTGTAAATGCATTAACAGCGGCTAGAACTGTATTGGCTAAAAATTGGGAAAATGAGGAAACTCTCAACAGAAGAGGAAGTTATGGAGAAAATAATGGAGTGGCCAGAAATGAGTAAATTGACATTTGAAATCAGAGAGCAAGAAGATAAACCATTTTATCAGATATGGGGTTTGTTGTATCAATGGTTAGATTTAAAAAAAAAAACACAAGGAAATGAAATATTTTATAATACTTGATAATACAAATAGAATAGAAATAGTAGAGGTAAAGTAACGTAAGGATATATTACTACGGAACGGATCGGCAATGATGAATTGAATAATACAAAGTAGGCTAAGTAAAAACCGTGATTTGCTCGCACAAAATGATGGAACTTTAGTAAGTCTACCCCGTAGTTAACAGTGAACACACTGGAGTGGATCTACAGTATGAGGATTAATTTAAAGTAGAAGGGAAAGACTACAGAGTAACACTGTGTGAAACGGAAAGGTGCTTATGTTTGGTCTAGACTTGTGTAAAAAATAAAAATTTATTTTAAAAAACAACAACACTCTCCCTTCCCTCCAGTGGAGTCGAGGGTCTCTCTTCCCTAACAACCGAAGTTGGAGCAAGACTGACAGTGGTGCTCATGTGGGATGCCTGCTCCTTCAACGGGGTTTTCTAACTCCGGGGCCGCTGGTGTGTAGTGGAGAGGAGGCAGTCTCGTGTGGGCCGTGGCCACGGCGGAAGTGGGCCAGCTTTCCGGTCGAGGGACCGCCCCCTCCCCGAGGACCTGTTCCGTCCGCCGATCGCGGTGGGAGGCAGGCATTTATGTAGAGTGTAACCCAACCGTATCAAACTCTCAAACGTAAATCAGTGTCCTTTCCTAATGCCTCCCACTCGGCCGCCACTGTTCAGCCGTTGGAGAAGAAAACCTACTCAAAAAAATCGACTTGAAAAGGAATCCGTAACGGTCCAAACCGAAGGAGCAGCTAAGAGGGGAAATAAAGAACCGAAACAAACTGCAAGGACGGAATTTCCACAACGGAGCAGGATAAATAATCACCAACTTCAAGGAGAAAACAAGGCCGAGTCTGTTGGAAGGACGCCAACCAAGATAACATCAGCCCCAAATAACACACACTTTGATTCTGGCAACGCTGTGTTGTAACCGTTCTCTCTTGTACACCAGTCTCCCCAGCTGCAACCCATGAGGGGGATCAGGGCCACTTCCTCTCTCGCAAGCCAGGTTGCTCCCTTCTCCGTTCCTGCCTGTCCTGTGGGCCTGGTTCTTCCTCTGACTGCCCAGCCGGACTCTGCCCCTCCCCAGCTTCTCCTCCACAACCCCCGGAGAGCCACCCCTCCCACTCCCTGTCGGCTGTTCCTCCTCTCCCTCAGAAATCTGACGCTACCGAGGGCAGGACACCTTAAGACTAGGCCCAGGGCTCCTTCGGCGGGCCCTCCAGCTGCCTCCAGACCTCCTCCATCCTCTCCATGCTGACCCCGTGGATGGAAATGGCCTTCCGGTAGGCGGACAGCTCGTCTTTGGGGATGCCCCAGACGCGGAAGGCCTTGTCGTGCCGGTGTGGGATGTGGGCCGCCAGGGCCAGGAATCCCAGGTAGACGTCGTCCAGCGGGAAGACGGGCAGCGCCAGGGAGGCTCGGTAGAGGGCTATCAGCATCTGGCGCGGCATGATGAACCCCCCTCCAGAAACAAAGGTGGGGTAGTAGTGCAGGTGGTAGAGCTCCCGCGGGATGGCGTACTTGCCCCACCTCATGACCGCCGTGGCGCTGGATGTTGCCGTGGATGAAGGCGGAGGCGTTGGGGCTGCGGCGGAGGTAGTCGGTCAGCGCCTTGGGGTTCACAAACATGTCGTTGTCCCCTGAAAAGCTAGGGGGCGTTTAACCTCCGCGGAGCGTGGGAGGGGTGCTCTAATCTATTCTAATTTCTACTCTCTTCTCTATTCTGTTCTAATCTAATCTAACCGAATTTCTATTCTATTCTGCTCTGCTCTGCTCTATTCTATTCTCTATTCTAATTTCTATTCCATTCTATATTCTATTCTGTTCTGTTCTATTCTATATTCTATTCTCTATTCTGTTCTAATCTAATCTAATTTCTATTCTGCTCTGCTCTATTCTACTCTGTTATAATTTCTGTTCTATATTCTATTCTATTCTCTATTCTAATTTCTATTCTATTCTATCCTATTCTTCCTTCTTTCTCTACTCTATTCTATTCATTCCTTATTCTATTTCCTCAATTCTATTCTGTTCTCTTCTATTCTATCCGATTCTTCTTCCTTCTTTCTCTATTCTATTCAATTCTATTCTAATTTCTCTTCTCTTGTCTCCTTTCCTGATTCTATTCTATTCTCTATTCTATTCTATTTCTATTCTAATTTCTATTCCATTCTATTTTCTATTCTCTATTCTGTTCTAATCTAATCTATTCTAATTTCTATTCCATTCTATATTCTATTCTGTTCGGTTCTATTCTATTTCTATTCTATTTCTATTCTATTTCCATTCTATTCTGCTCTATTCTAATTTCTATTCTATTCTATATTCTATTTTCTATTCTCTTCTATTTCTATTTTATTCTGCTCTACTGTATTCTGATTTCTCTTCTATATTCTATTCTCTATTCTGTTCTAATCTAATCTAATTTCTATTCTGCTCTGCTCTATTCTACTCTATTCTAATTTCTATTCTATTCTATCCTATTTTTCCTTCTTTCTCTACTCTATTCTATTCATTCCTTATTCTATTTCCTCAATTCTGTTCTGTTCTATTCTATCCGATTCTTCTTCCTTCTTTCTCTATTCAATTCCATTCTAATTTCTCTTCTCTTCTTTCCTGATTCTATTCTATTCTCTATTCTATTCCATTTCTATTCTAATTTCTATACTATTCTATATTCTATTCTCTATTCTGTTCTAATCTAATCTATTCTAATTTCTATTCCATTCTATATTCTATTCTGTTCGGTCCTATTCTATTTCTATTCTATTTCTATTCTATTCTGCTCTATTCTAATTTCTCTTCTCTTCTATATTCTATTCTCTATTCTGTTCTAATCTAATTTCTATTCTGCTCTGCTCTGCTCTATTCTACTCTATTCTAATTTCTATTCTATTCTATCCTAATCTTGCTTCTTTCTCTACTCTAATCTATTCATTCCTTATTCTATTTCCTCAATTCTGTTCTGTTCTATTCTATCCGATTCTTCTTCCTTCTTTCCCTATTCTATTCTAATTTCTCTTCTCTTCTCTTCTCTTCTCTTCTCTTCTCTCTTCTCTTCCCTATTCCATCCCATCCCAATCTATTGAAATTATATTCCTATATCCTTCCACTCTATTCTATTGTACCCTGTGGCTATCCTTAAGTGTTGCACCTGATGATTCTGGGCTCTTGACCAATGTCCCTGTTCTTTTTACGTTCACTGAGAGCATTTGCACCCCAGACAAATCCCTTGGGTGTCCAATCACACTTGGCCAACAGAAAGAAGTCTGTGATTTTTCCCAAACGCCATTTTTCCCTCTCTGCTAAGCAACTCCTTCCCTCCACACTGTCCCACTATTGACCAAGTCTGCCCTACTATCACTGTTAACCTTCCCATCCCTCCTTATCCCCCGTCCCCTCCCTCCCTCCCTCTATTTATGGATTTATGTATTCATGAACAGCGTTGGAGGGAGCCCTGGAGGTCATCTAGTCCAACCTCCCTCCTTACCTTTGAAGACGAAGGCCGCCTTCTGGCAGCGCCCGTGCGCCCAGTGCAGGAAGCAGCGCTCCTTGAGGGACAGGTTGTGGGGGGACTCCACGAAATCCCACATCAGGATGTCTCCGAAGTAGCTGTTCTCGTTCGCCACCAGCTCCCGCTGCTTCTGGCTGGACGTGGCCCCCAGGAGGAAGAGGGGCCGGAGCCTGTAGCCCCCCACCTCTGCCGACCGGGCCCAGGTACGCCGCAAGGTGGCCCTCCGGCCGCTGGACGCCGGGTGGGATTTGATGGCCAGGAGCAGCAGGGGCTCCCTCGAGGGTCCCTGGCACGGCCCCTCCTGGGGAATCACCTCCCGGCACTTGTAGAGCTGCAGGGGAGAGTAGAGACCCTCGTAGACGCTCCGGTTGAGGTAGAAGGTGAAGGTGCCATCGCTCAGGGCCACGACGGGCTCAGGGGTTGCTTGAAGCAGGTGTAGCTCCCACGGGACGTTGGGGTCCAGCTGAGGAAGAGGAGGAGGGGGGACAGGACCCCCAGGGCCAGAGCCCAAAGCTGGCAATCTCGGGGCCTGGGGAGCTGGGGGGGGAGGAGGCGGCGGAGGGAGGGAGCCATTGGGCCAACCAGGAACCTGTGCAAAGCAAAGGGAGAAGAAGACCCCCCCTCATTTTAGAGGAAAGAGCCATTGTCCCCCTCCCCTCCCCTCCCCAGATGGTCTGCTGGGTTGCCCTCCTCCCTCCCAGGAGCCCGAGATTCACCTGGCTGGGAGTTCCCTAGGCAGCGCTCCTACTCCGGGTGGCTTGGCACTGTCTCCAGCCCTCCTGCTCTTCCTCTTCCTCTTCCTCTCCCTCTCCCTAAACCCTCCTCCCTTCCAGCACTGATAACGCTCCCTAGTTGGGTGATAAAAGGTCTGGCAGGAACCCAACCAAGCTCAGAGAAGGAGGAGAAAGGAAGATAGAGAGGAGGTGAAGAAAGGAAGTTAGAGAGGAGGAGGAGGAGGAGGAAGGAAGATGGAGAAGAGGAGGATAAAGGAAGATGGATAGGGGGTGAAGAAAGGAAGATAGAGAAGACGATGAGGAAGGAAGATAGAGAGGAGAAGAAGAAAGGAAGATAGAGAGGAGAAGAAGAAAGGAAGATAGGGAGGAGAAGAAGAAAGGAAGATAGGGAGGAGGAGGAGAAAGGAAGATAGGGAGGAGATGAAGAAAGGAAGATAGAGAGGAGATGAAGAAAGGAAGATAGAGAGGAGGAGGAGAAAGGAAGATAGGGAGGAGGAGGAGAAAGGAAGATAGGGAGGAGGAGGAGAAGAAAGGAAGAGGAGGAGGAGGAGAAAGGAAGATACAGAGGAGATGAAGAAAGGAAGATAGAGAGGAGGAGGAGAAAGGAAGATAGGGAGGAGGAGGAGAAAGGAAGATAGGGAGGAGGAGGAGAAAGGAAGATAGGGAGGAGGAGGAGAAAGGAAGATAGAGAGGAGGTAAAGAAAGGAAGTTAGAGAGGAGGAGGAGGAGGAGGAGAAAGGAAGATGGAGAAGAGGAGGAGAAAGGAAGATGGATAGGGGGTGAAGAAAGGAAGAGAGGGAGGAGGAGGAGGACGAAGGAAGATAGAGAGGAGGAGGAGGAAATAAGATAGAGAGGAGGAGCTGAAGAAAGGAAGATAGAGAAGACGACGAGGAAGGAAGATAGAGAGGAGAAGAAGAAAGGAAGATAGAGAGGAGAAGAAGAAAGGAAGATAGGGAGGAGGAAGGAAGCAGAAGGAAGATAGGAGGACGGAATAGAAAGAAGGAAGAGGAGGGGGGGGGGGGGGGGATGAGGAGAAAGAAGAAAGATAGGGAGGAGGAGGAGAAAAGGAAGATAGGGTGGGACGAGAAGAGAAAGGAAGATAGAGAGGAGAAGAAGAAAGAAGATAGGGAGGAGGAGGCGAGGAAGATAGGGAGGAAGGAGAAAGAAGAATAGAGAGGAGATGAAGAAAGGAAGATCGGGTAGATAGGAGGAGAAAGAAAGGAATCATAGAGACGATAGGGAGGAGGAGGAAGGAAGAGTCGCATGCAGAAGGAGGAGAGGAGAAAGGAAGGAAGAGGAGGAGGAGAAAGGAAGATACAGAGAGTGAAGAACGGAAGATAGAGGAGGAGGAGGAGTAAAGACAGGAGGAGAAGCAGATAGTAGGGAAGGAGGAGAGAGAGCAAAGGAGCAATAGGGAGGAGGAGTAGGAGAAAGGAAGATCGAGAGGAGGATCGAAGTTAGAGAGGAGGAGGAGGAGGAGGAGGCTGAGAAGAGGAAGATGGAGAAGGGAATAAGGAAATGGATGGGTGAAGAACGAAGAGAGAGAGGAGGAGGAGGACGAAGGAAGATAGAGAGGAGGAGGAGGAAATAAGAAGAGAGAGAGCTGAGATCTCGAAGAACGGAATATAGAGAAGACGACGAGGAGGAAGAGAGAGAGGAGAAGAAGAAAGGGATAGAGAGGAGAAGACGAAAGGAAGATATGGAGGGATGAGAAGAAAGAAAGAAGATAGTGGCAGGAGAGAAGAACGGAAGAGGAAGGATGAGAAAGGCAGTAGATAGTGGAGGGGAGAGGAAAGGAAGATAGAGATGGAGATGAAGAAAGGAAGATAGAGAGGAGATGAAGAGGAAGAATATAGAGAGTAGGAAGACGAAAGGAAGATAAGGGAGTATGAGGAGAAAGGAAGATAGGGAGGAGTAGGCTAAATATGGAGGAGAAGAAGATAGGGAGGAGGAGACGACAGGAAGCGGAGGAGGAGGAGAAGAAGATAGGGAGGAGGAGGAGAAAGAAAGGAAGATAGAGGAAATGAAGAAAGGAAGATAGAGAGGAGATGAAGAAAGGACGATAGAGAGAGAAGAAGAAAGGAAAGATAGGGAGAGGAGGAGAGAAGGACGATAGGGAGGAGGAGGCGGAGGCGAAAGGAAGATAGGGGACGGAA
>CM042840.1:148628752-148661554 GCA_023653725.1 Bungarus multicinctus
AGGTAGGGAGGGATGTATGTAGGGGTGGCAGAGGAGGTCGAATGACGGAGAACCAGGGATGGAGCAAGGAAGGAAGGAAGGACGAATGAAGATGAAGGAGACAGGGATGGTGAAGGAAGGAAGGAAGGACGGAAAGGATTAATGAAGGACGTAATTAAGGAAGGAAGGACTGAAGTAATGAAGGGAATGAATTAAGAGGAAAGGAGATAAATCCTTTCTTAAGAAGGTCTGAAGGGCTGTACATAATGGTTCCCATTGATTCCTACCTCTTTCCTCTCTTCTTACAACTTGTTTTTATAAGCTAGTATCTTCTGAGTGATTGACCAATCCAATTAATCAATCAAATCAAAATAACCTATGTAATAAGAATGAGATGTGGAAGGAAGAGAGAAAAGAAGGATTGGAAGAGAAAAGAATTGATTGAGTGAGAAAGGAGGAAGTATGTAATGAGAAATAGAATAATGAAATAGAATTTGAGAAAAGGAAGGAAGGAAAGGGAAGTAGAGAAATATCCATTCCTAAGAGGTGTGTAAGCGCCGTACATAAGGGCCCATAGGGCCCTCCCGTCCCTCTCCTCTTGTCCCCATTGATTCCTACCCATTTCCTGCATTCTTACTCCTGTTTATACTCTTACCTATCCTCTTGTAAGTGATGGGCAAATCAAAGAAATCAAATACAATCAAAATTACTAATGTTTCGAATGTCTTAAAAACCATCAATGCAAGTGAAACTTACACCCAATGCCGCCCATGCGATCATCTAGCCCACCCTGCCTGCTTAAATTGCCAACAGAAACCTGGCTGATCCGTTCCAAATTCAGATACATTCTTCTATCTGTGTCCACCATGTTCTCCTAGAGAAACAAACTGAGTACCTACCAGATAGAGTAGACGCAGAGAAACACTCATTGACTCGGTAGGAGAACGCTTAGCAACACCTTTGGAACAACTATACAGCGAGCCTAAGTTCTCTTGCAAAAAAAAAATACAGCCCACATAAGTGAGCACCTATCAGCTCAAAATCTGATCCCACAACACCCCACAACCGCCACCTCAACTCCAATCACCACTACAACCAAAAATAAATACCAATCCACAGCCACAAACAATGACTATCCCTTCAAATAATTCCACGAATAGTATCTCCTTACTCATCAGAGACACCACGGAGCGTGAGCAGGAAGGTCCAATGCCATCTTGTTTGGTCTCGAAGACACCAACGAATCAGGCGACATCCCCAAAGTTCGCGATATCGTAAGCGACGCAAATACAACAAACAACTCTCCTGAGGTAGCATTGAACTAACCCGAGATGGCCCTGGGTGCAAATACAAGGACGGCTCTGGGTCCCCAAGATTTTGTGGAGTTGTATGCAAAATGAGTCCAGCCAACGGATATTCATTCATACAATGAAATGCCATAGCAAAAACCAATCCCAACCACAAAAAACTTCGCTCAAGACCGGACGTATCCATACTCCGCTCCCGTGAACTCCGCGCAGAGCTCAAAAACCGTCTACACAATGGAGGAAAGGACCTATACATTGACTACAGAGCTGATTGCATTGAAAGAAAGCCATGCAACCCACAACTCCGCATCCAAGCCCACCCCATCCAATCCAACATCACTCAAAACTAGGCACGGACGCCCCAAACTAACCTCTATCCCAACTACAACTGGTCTTAAATGCAAGCTACTCAATGCAAGAAGCCTTGTAAATAAAATACCCGAATTTCTCCTCTTACTAAGTACGGCTAAATTCGACGTCATATTTGTCTGTGAAACAGGGCTCAACGCTTTCTCCCTGACTCCATTACTACAGGAAGAGACTATCACGTTTATTGATTTGATCGCGAAATCCGTAGAGGAGGTGGTGTTGCTATCTTCTATAAAAAGTCCCTACACCTAAAAAACATTCAAGTTACCCAGGAGTTTGCTATTCCTGAGACCATCGTCTGTGAACTGTCCTTAAATATCACATTTCGGTTCTTACTATGTGACAGAGCCCCCGATTATGACATCGAACATGCAAACAAGCTAAATACACAACTAACATGGGCAGCATCCTTCCCACACGCTTTCATCTTTCTTGGTGACTTCAACCTACCTCATAGTAACTGGACCCTTAACGAACGTACAACTGAACCCACACATGCAACCTTCTACAATGCAGTAAGAAATCTGAACAACTAGTAACCAACAACACTAGACTTAACAACTCCCTCGATCTCATCTTCTGCAATAGTTTGAATTCAATTTACGGAATACAAAATTATAAAGAACCCTTTTCCAACCGTGACCACAACATGATTGACTTTTGAACGTAGATCCACACAAAAATCATCACAACGATGGAATCCCCAATTGTAACTTCAAAAAAGGCAACTATGAACTTATAAACAATGATCTCTCATCCCTCGATTGGCAATTTCTATTGTCTGGATGCAATACTATAGAAGACCGTTACGACCTATTTTTACTTGAAGTCAAAAGAGTCATCGAACTACATGTACCATTAACAACTCCCAAAACCAGAAAAAACAAATTACCCAAAACAATAAGGAAGTTTCAATCCAAAGAGAAATCACTTTGGTGGAAAAACAAATATGGTTATGTTGCCAACTTCAAAAGCCGATACAAAAATTTATGCCACCAGATAAAAACTGAATGCACCAATTACCACATTAAACAAGACGAAAACCTTCTACGCACCAATTCCACCCGCGCTTTCTACAATTTGGTAAACAACAAACTAAAAGACTCAAGGTCCATCCCACCCCTGAAAGGACCTAATAGTAAAGACTGCAATGACGACACTATTAAAGCCAACCTCTTTAACACATTCTTTGGCTCAGTATTTGTAAACAGCAATGGATCATGCCCAGAATTTCCTAGTCGAACCACCGACAACTACAATGATCTGACACATATCGATTTTACAGAAGACAATGTTGACAAAGCTCTTCGCAATCTAAAACCATCTCCATCGATTGGACCGGACGGAATATGTGCCTACTTCTTAAAAAGCTATCCACTGCCATAGCAGGACCTCTAAGTATAATCTTTGAAGGATCAGCTCCTTGCCAAAACTATGGTCACAAGCCACGGTCATCCCCATCTTCAAAAAGGGAGACCCCAGCCTAGTTGAAAATTACAGACCAATCTCCTTATGCGGCGTCACCTGTAAAGTCATGGAATCAATTATCAACCAATCCATCATCCTCCACTTAGAAACAAACAACTTACTCTCTAATGAACAATTTGGTTTTAGGAAAAAACTATTGTTTAATCTGCAACTCTTACATTGCAAAAACATATGGACTACACAACTCGATCAGGGCAAAGCAATAGACGCAATCTACATAGACTTCTGCAAAGCCTTTGATTCGGTGGTACAAGACAAACTACTCCTAAAACTAAAATCTTTTGGTATCTCTGGACACCTGCATAACTGGATAGAAGCATTCCTGTCACACAGACAACAAAGGGTCAAAATTGGGAGAGTCCTATCCAATTCTGTACCTGTCAACAGTGGTGTCCCCCAAGGCAGTGTCCTAGGATCTACTCTCTTCCTACTCTACATAAACGACCTCTGGGATCATATCAAGAGCAACTGCGTTCTCTTCGCTGATGATGTAAAGCTATTCAACACCACAGAAAATACAACTACCCTTCAAAAAGACCTTGACTACGTATCAGAATGGTCAAAGAAATGGCAACTTCAGATCTCAGCGAATAAATCCTCTGTCCTACATATTGGCAAAAAAAATCAGAAAATGAAATACAGGCTGAAGAGTCAAGACCTTGTTGATGACCCAAACTCTGTCAAGGATCTTGGAGTACTCATCTCAAATGACCTAAGTGCTAGAGCCCACTGTAACTACATAGCCAAAAAGGCGCTAAGAGTTGTTCACCTAATCTTACGTAGCTTTTTCTCTGGTAATATTACACTAATAACTAGAGCATACAAAACATTTGCTAGACCAATACTCGAATACAGCTCATCAGTCTGGAACCCACATTACTTATCTGATATTAACACAGTGGAGAAAGTCCAGAAATATTTTACAAAAAGAGTTCTCCACTCCTCTACTCGTTGCAGAAGACCTTATGCCACCAGACTCCAAATTCTAGACCTAGAAAACCTTGAATTACGCCGTCTTCGGTCCGATCTAAGTATAGTACATAAAATCATACATTGCAATGTCCTACCTGTCCATGAATACTTCAGCTTCAACCATAACGACACAAGAGCAAACAATAGATACAAACTCAAAGTTAATCGCACCAAACTTGATTGCAGGAAATACGACTTCAGCAATAACAGAGTGGTCAAGGTCTGGAATACTCTACCTGACTCTGTGGTTTCTTCCCCAAACCCCCAAAACTTGAACCTTAGACTGTCTACTATGGATCTCACCCCTTTCCTAAGAGGTCTGTAGGGGGCCTGCATAAGCGCACCAACGTGCCTACCGTCCCTGTCCTATTGTTTCTTTTATATTCTATTTTTCTTATATGTATCCGTGTATTCATAACTATGTTATACTTATACCTATTATCTTGTAAGCAATTGACAAATAAAATAAAATAAAATAAAATAAAATAAAATAAAATAAAATAAAATAAAATAAAATAAAATAAAATAAAATAAAATAAAATAAAATAAAATAAATAAAATAAAATAAAATAAAATAATAAATAAATAAATAAATTTGCCAGAGACAACGAGAGAGCTTTGCGTGTAATGGGATTTACTCCTGGTGTTTGACAGCTTGTGCATATTCATGGTGTGGAATCTGCAGCCAAATGTTGGAAAACCCTCCAGAAACTCTACGTCAGAGACAGAGCTGGTTCTCATATTAATCTAACACGAAAGCTGTTTGGAGCGCGTATGCGTAAAGGCGGAGATGTGCTTACTCATTGGAGTACATGAAGAGAGTTCTGCAACAACTTCATGGACAGGAGCTGATTTTCTCTGAACTTCGTCAAGTCTATATTATCCTTTCCTCTTTGGATTACTCTTACGATGACTATGTATCTTCACTTGAAGTGTTAGACAAGACAGAAATGACTTTAACTAACATTACAGGGAAGTTAATAGAAGAGTCAAGACGGCGAAAGGACACACAACAACTGAGACAAGATGACCAAACTACGGCTGAAGAACAAGCTACACTTTATGTTGTTAGAAAATGTGATATATGTGGGGCTAAGGGTCATTTGGCCAGAAATTGCAAGAAGAAAAACACACAGGGTAGAAAGTTGAAAAAGAACAGCAATAATTTAGCTATATGTCCTGCTAGTTTAGCAGGAAACCATGATATATCGGTAGTAGATAGTGGAGCATCGTATTGTATTACTAATAGAAAGCAACCGTTTGTTCATATGGGACACAATGCTCAAAGTATTTCGCTGGCTAATGGCTGGAAGCTCAAGGCTTCAGGACAAGGTAAGGCATTTTGTTCTTGTTTAAACGAGGAGTTACTCATGCTATATGTGCCTAGTACCACATATCAGTTATTATCAGTGAGTGTACTGATAAAAGCGGAATATACAGTAACATTCAAAGGATTAGAATGTGTGTTAGAGAAACAAGGTAAGCGTGTTACGGCTAAACTTGATCATGGCTTGTTTAATATGACAAGATAACCCAGTTCTAAACACTAAAGTGGGGTTTGAGAACAGAAAGCCACATGATGAAGGTATCCATTTATTACACAGACGTATGGGGCAGGTTAAATTTAAAGCATTAAGAAAAACGGTGGGATTATCAAAAGGTATCAAGATACAGCCTTGTAATTCCTATGTTGATTGCAATGTTTGTAAAAAGGAAAAGAGTAAGCTGACTCCTTCTAATAGAACAAACAGTTTTAAAGCCAGTGAGCCTCTACAAGTGGTAGTAGCAGACTTCATTGGTCCAAAGGAACCCAGCTGTGGGGGAGCTAGATATATATTAAGTATTGTAGATTTATATTCTCGATGTGGGTTTTGTTATTTAATGAAAAGCAAGGCTGAAACATGTCAGAATTTTACAAATAGGTTAAGGTTTGTGGAAAGAAAGCCAAATCGTAAAGTCAT
Organism: Bungarus multicinctus; assembly: GCA_023653725.1. Taxonomy (NCBI): domain Eukaryota; kingdom Metazoa; phylum Chordata; class Lepidosauria; order Squamata; family Elapidae; genus Bungarus; species Bungarus multicinctus. The sequence continues at coordinate 148,634,829 of CM042840.1, forward strand.
GACGTTAGTGACTGATAATGGGTCAGAGTTCACTAACAATAAGTTCGTAGCTATGTTGAAGAAGGCAGGTAGGTAGAGACCATAAGCGGTCTGCGCCTTGTAGACCTCGACATAATGCTTATTGTTCAATGGAGAGGTCAGACATTACAAACCATGGTTAGAGCTATGCTCAGCGATTCTGGTTTAAATAAGAAATTGTGGGGAGAAGCCACAAAATGTGCTAATCATATCCTAAACAATGTAGTCCACTCAGCAACAAATGAATTGCCGTTTGTTCGCTGGCCTGGTAGGCAACCAGGTCTTAGTTCTCTCCATGTATTTGGGACCCCTGCATGGGTGCATATCCCAGCTCAGCTGAGAAGCAAGGAGCAACCCAGGGCTAGAAACATGTATTTTATAGGATATAAATCTAATCAGAGGTCATTTAGATTTTGGGAACCAGGCACAACTAAGGTTTATCGTAGCGCTAATGCGAAGTTCCTAGAGCACATAGAATGGGAGAAAATAAGCCAGGATTATGTCATTGTAGAATCAAAGGTACCAATGAAGAGTAAAGATAGTAATGAGTCTGTAGAGGAAACACCAAGTGATGATTTGGATAGAGAGGAATCCTCTGTCTCTTTAAAAGAGGAAGGAGTAGAGGGAAGCTCGATAGGGGAGGTAAAAGAGGAGTTTACTCAGGGGATTAGTCCAGTATTGCCCAGAAGGACTACTAGAGGGTCACGACCTCCTGATAGATACCAGGCTAATGTTGCTCAGCAAACAGGTCTTGAACCTTATATTGGATTGGCTTTTTTACTCAAATAACATTTTTAAAAAATATATTTCTTTATATAAGATTTATAAAGTTAAAAACACACACACACATATACATATACATATATACATGTATATGTATATGTGTGTGTCTGTGTTTTTTATACATATATACATACATACATACATACATACATATATACATATATACATTTTACACCATTATTTGAGCAATAGATACCCTTGTACTTTACTGAGAGTATATATATCAAGACAAATTCCTTGTGTGTCCAATCATACTTGGCCAATAAAGAATTCTATTCTATTCTATTCCATATATTCTATTCTATTCTATACTATTTGTATTCTATATATTCTATTCTATTCGATTATTATTCCATTCCATATATTCTATTCTATTCTATTCTATTCTATTCTATTCTAATTCTATTCTATTCTAATTCCATTCCATATATTCTATTCTATTCTATTCTATTCTATTCTATTCTATTCTATTCTAATTCCATTCTATTCTAATTCCATTCCATATATTCTATTCTATTCTATTCTATTCTATTCTATTCTATTCTTTCCTTCTGATAGCATGTTATACATTGTCATCATAACTCCTTCGTCCTTTTAAGCTCTATATATTCATACATATAATTTATTTACAATTGTTTACACGGCTCCCTTGTTTTCCAAATGTTCACAGGGCATCAAATATCCCCTTTTCTTTATCCAGACCTACCACATATCCCATGTTTTATACTATTCGCTGTCTCGTTTATCTTTCAGCAATTGAGTTACTCTATCCATCTCAGCACATTGATGTATTTCATTAATTCTCATGGCTTCTGTAGGGGGCCGTGGCCAATTTCCAAATTCTGAGCAAGACTTACTCTGGCTGCCGTTACAATGATACGCAAGATCAAGTACCGGTGCTCCTTTCCCATCTTTGGTTCTGAGGTGCCTAGTAGACAAATTTCAAAAGTTCCAATTTTACCTTCTGTTTTGTTTGTGTCCTCGATCCAAATTCTAATTTTGGGGGCCCAAAATTTTCGGGCAGGCGGGCACGTCCACCACAGGTGGAGATACGTTCCCTGCTTGTAAGTTGCATTTCCAACCAGTTGGATGTCATGTTAGGGAACATTTTGGCTAACCTCGCTGAAACTTTTTGTATACATTCTCTTTATAAGAGACCGACACTGTTAAGCTATAGTTTATCAGCCAGAGATGTTCCCCCTGGTCTAAGTTAATATTGAAATAGATAGATAGATAGATAGATAGATAGATAGATAGATAGATAGATAGATAGATAGATAGATAGATAGATAGATAGATAGATAGATAGATAGATAGATAGATAGATAGATAGATAGATAGATAGATAGATAGATAGATAGATAGATAGATAGATAGATTGGCAGGATAAATGATAGATAGATAGATAGATGGATAGATAGATAGATAGATAGATAGATAGATAGATAGATAGATAGATAGATAGATAGATAGATAGATAGATAGATAGATAGATAGATAGATAGATAGATAGATTGGCAGGGATAAATGATAGATAGATAGATAGATGGATAGATAGATAGATAGATAGATAGATAGATAGATAGATAGATAGATAGATAGATAGATAGATAGATAGATAGATAGATAGATAGATAGATAGATTGGCAGGGATAAATGATAGATAGATAGATAGATGGATAGATAGATAGATAGATAGATAGATAGATAGATAGATAGATAGATAGATAGATAGATAGATAGATAGATAGATAGATAGATAGATAGATGTTCTCCCAACTTGACTGGCACCGCCTGGGACAGAATTTGAAACTTTGGCAAGGTGTGAAGGGCATCGTTGTTGTGCCACCTCAGAGATGGAGATCCAGGTGATGCAATACAGGTGGTTTAAAACCTTCCTCCTTGTTCTGCTCATGAGGTAAGAGAGGGAGGCCTTGTTGCGCTTGGCATCCACGCTGTTGTATGGAGGGCCAGCCTGAAGGCAAATCTCAAAAGCTCTTGACAAACACTCCCAGGTTGTTGGTGGGTTGTGTTTTGCTTTTTAACCACAGCCAATTGGCTTTTTACAGATAAGCTGACTCTTCCTTCCCACTTAAATCCAACTTCCGGGCGTGCCCGGCCAAGGACAAGGCAGCTGCAGCTGCCCACAATAGCTGGCGCCTTTGAACCCGAAGCCTCCAGGTGGAAGGAGCTGGGAGGGACTCCTTGTGGTGAGCTCTGGAGCCGGGTGGGTTTCTTGCCGGCGTCTCATGGCCCAGTTAGTTAACACCATCAGTGCTAGGAGGAGGGAGGGGTTTGAGTGGAGGTGGAGGAGTAGGAGGAGGAGAAAGGAAGATGAAGAGGAGGAGAAAGGAAGATGGATAGGGGGTGAAGAAAGGAAGATAGAGAGGAGGAGGAGAAAGGTAGATAGAGAGGAGGTGAAGAAAGGAAGACAGGAAGAGGGAGGGGTTTGCAGAGAGGAGGAGGAGGAAGAGAAGGAGAAGAGGAGGAGGAGGAGGAGGAAGACTGTGGGGTCTTAGGTCTTCCTCTGAGCTGGTTGGTTTCCTGCCAGACCTTTTTTTCACCCAACTAGGGAGCGTTATCAGTGCTGGAAGGGAGGAGGGTTTAGGGAAAGGAGGGGGAGGAGGAAGAGAAAGAGAGAAGGAGGAAAGGAGGAAGAGAAGGAGGAGAGGAGGAGGAGGAGGAGGAAGACTATGGGGTCTTAGGTCTTCCTCTGAGCTGGTTGGTTTCCTGCCAGACCTTTTTTTCACCCAACTAGGGAGCGTTATCAGTGCTGGAAGGGAGGAGGGTTTAGGGAGTGGGAGAGGAAGAGGAAGAGCAGGAGGGCTGGAAACAGTGCCAAGCCACCCAGAGTAGGAGCGCTGCCTAGGGAACTCCCAGCCAGGTGAATCTGGGGCTCCTGGGAGGGAGGAGGGCAACCCAACAGACCATCTGGGGAGGGGAGGGGAGGGGGACTCTGGCTCTTTCCTCTAAAGTGAGGGGGGGTCTTCTTCTCCCTTTGCTTTGCACAGGTTCCTCGTTGGCCCAATGGCTCCCTCCCTCCTCCTCCTCCTCCCCCCCCAGCTCCCCAGGACCCGAGCCTGCCAGCTTTGGGCTCTGGCCCTGGGGTTCCTGTCCCCCCTCCTCCTCTTCCTCATCTGGCCCCGTCCTCCTCTTCCTCAGCTGGATCCCACCGCCCCGTGGGAGCTGCCCCTGCCCCAAGCAACCCCTGAGCCCCTGGCGGTCCTGAGCGACGGCACCATCACCTTCTACCTCAACCGGAGCGTCTACGAGGGTCTCTACTCTCCCCTGCAGCTCTACAAGTGCCGGGAGGTGATTCCCCAGGAGGGGCTGTGCCAGGGACCCTCGAGGGAGCCCCTGCTGCTCCTGGCCATCAAATCCCACCCGGCGTCCAGCGGCCGGAGGGCCACCTTGCGGCGTACTTGGGCCCGGGCGGCAGAGGTGGGGGGCTACAGGCTCCGGCCCCTCTTCCTCCTGGGGGCCCCGTCCAGCCAGAAGCAGCGGGAGCTGGTGGCGCTTGAGAAGAGAACCGACGGAGACATCCTGATGTGGGATTTGGAGGAGTCCTACCACAACCTGTCCCTCAAGGAGCGCTGCTTCCTGCAGTGGGCGCACAGGCGCTGCCAGCGGGCGGCCTTCCTCTTCAAAGGTAAGGAGGGCGGTTCGACTATATGACCTCCAGGGGTCCCTTCCAACTCTGTTCATCTGACTTTCATCTGATTTTAAGGAACAAAAGGACCAGGGGAGACAGGAGAGCAGCCTTCCAATATTTGAGGGCAGAGGGGGTTGGACTAGATGACCTCCAGGAGTCCCTTCCAACCGACTGTGAATCTGTGAAGGATGACACCTCGTTGGGGATGGAACTTCGTCCCTGGAGGCTTTCAAGGAAGAGCCTGGGCTGCCAATCTGTCAGAAATGGTGTAGGGTCTCCGACTTGGGCGGATGGGTTGATCTAGATGACCTCCAGGGTCCCTCCCAACTCTGATTATCTGTTATCTGTTATCCTATTCTATTTTATATTCTATTCTATTCTTATTTCTATTCTGTTTTACTCTACATTGTATTCTCTTCCCTTATTCTATGCTATATGGGATTGGATTGGATGACCTCCAGGGGTCCCTTCCCAGCTCTCTTCTAATTTTGTGATTCAGAAATGGTGGGAGCTTCGTCCCTGGAGGCTTTCAAGGAAGAGCCTGGGCTGCCCATCTGTCAGAAAGGGTGTAGGGTCTCCCCGCTTAGGCAGGGGGAAGAGGGGGGTGGGTCTAGATGACCTCCAAGGACCCTCCCGCCTCGGGTAATCCGTTCAGGATGACTTCTCGTTGGGGATGGAAATGGTGCAGCCCCCCCTCCCCTCCCCTCCCCTCTCCCCCCCCCTCCAAGCCCGGCTAAGAAGTCAGCACCATAGACTCTGAGGGCTAGAAGGAACCTTGGAGGTCTTCGGCCTCCACCTGAAGGCAGGGCCCGAAGCCACGGAGGGAATCCAGCCTAAAAAATAAAAATTCAAACCAAAAAAAACCCCAATTAATCAATGGAACCCCTTGCCACTGGAAGCTGCAGGCGCTCCAACCTGGAGACCGGACAGCCGTTGGACAGGTCTCCTGCCTGAGCAACGAGGGTTGGACTAGATGACCTCTCCAGGTCCCTCCCCACTCTGTTCTTCTGCTCTTCTGTCGGGCGTGCTCTCGGGCGACTGAAGGGCCCAAAACTACTCCTCGGAGTAGCCTGCCCTTTGTTCCTCCTTACACGGGGCTGTTCCGCAGGCTTATTTCTCTTCAGTATTTACATTTTTCAATCGATCCGGATTAAAAGAAACACAAAGAGAGAAGTAACAGGAGAGTAAAACCACGAGTAACGTAGGTGCTACGTGGGAAGAGAAACACGTTCAGTCCGAGCAAAGGGGGACATTTATGGTCACCAATAGAGTTTCTCCCTGCCTTTTAGAGGAGCAAAAGGTTTACACACCTGGGCAGAAAAGGAAAAATAAAATAAAAATCCACCAAAGGTACAAGGAGAGATTAGGGGAATCATGGCTCCAAAAAGGGTCCCTGGGAGCCTGAAATGGACGATCCTCCCATCAAATCCAGTCAGGAGAAACCATGAGGAGACAAGCCACAAAGTTGCAGTCCCCAAACCCCCAAACTTGAACCTTAGACTGTCTACTATGCACTTCCTCACGCCTTTCCTAAGAGGTCTGTAGGGGGCCTGCATAAGCACACCAACCTGCCCATCGTCCCCGTCCTCTTGTTTGTTTTATATTTTATTTTTCTTTTATGTGCCCATTTCATGGATTCATAACTAGGTTTATCCTTATACCGTCCCTGTCCTCTTGTTCCTTTTCTATTTTTCTTATATGTATCCATGTATTCCTAACTAGGTTTATACTTATACCTATTATCTTGTAAGCGATTGACAAATCAAATCAATAAATAATACATAAATAGAGGGAGGGAGGGAGGGGACGGGTGATAAGGAGGGATGGGAAGGTTAACAGTGATAGTAGGGCAGACTTGGTCAATAGTGGGACAGTGTGGAGGGAAGGAGTTGCTCAGCAGAGAGGGAAAAATGGCGTTTGGGAAAAATCACAGATTTCTTTCTGTTGGCCAAGTGTGATTGGACACCCAGGGGATTTGTCTGTGGTGCAAATGCTCTCAGTGGACGTAAAAAGAAAAGGGACAATGGTCAAGAGTCCAGAATCATCAGGTGCAACACTTAAGGATAGCCACAGGGTACAACAGAATAGAGTGGAAGCATATAGGAATATGATTTCAATAGATTGGGATGGGATGGAACAGGGAAGAGAAGAGAGAACAGAAGAGAGAAGAGAAGAGAAGAGAAATTAGAATAGAATAGAGAAAGAAGGAAGAAGAATCGGATAGAATAGAACAGAACAGAACAGAATTGAGGAAATAGAATAAGGAATGAATAAAATAGAGAAAGAAGGAAGAATAGGATAGAATAGAATAGAAATTAGAATATAGAATAGAACATAAATTATAATAGAGTAGAATAGAGCAGAGCAGAATAGAATAGAAATTAGATTAGATTAGAACAGAATAGAGAATAGAATATAGAATAGAGTAGAAATTAGAATAGAAATAAAATAGAATAGAATATAGAATAGAATAGAATCAGGAAAGAATAGAATAGAATATAGAATAGAATAGAATCAGGAAGGAATAGAATAGAATATAGAATAGAATAAAATCAGGAAAGAATAGAATAGAATAGAATCAGGAAAGAATAGAATAGAAAGAAGAGAAGAGAGGAGAAGAGAAGAGAAGAGAAGAGAAGAGAAGAGAAGAGAAGAGAAGAGAAGAGAAGAGAAGAGAAGAGAAGAGAAATTAGAATAGAATAGAGAAAGAAGGAAGAATAGGATAGAATAGAATAGAAATTAGAATAGAGAATCGAATAGAATATAGAATAGAACAGAAATTAGAATACAGTAGAGCAGAATAGAATAGAAATAGAATAGAATATAGAATAGAAATTAGAATAGAGTAGAGGAGAATAGAATAGGAATAGCATAGAATAGAACAGAACAGAATAGAATATAGAATGGAATAGAAATTACAATAGAGTAGAATAGAGCAGAGCAGAATAGAATAGAAATTAGATTAGAACAGAATAGAGAATAGAATATAGAATATAGAATAGAATAGAAATTAGATTAGATTAGAATAGAATAGGGAATAGAATATAGAATAGAGTAGAAATTAGAATAGAGTAGAGCAGAATAGAATAGGAATAGAATAGAATAGAACAGAATGGAATAGAAATTAGAATAGAGGAGAGCAGAATAGAATAGAAATTAGATTAGAACAGAATAGAGAATAGAATATAGAATAGAATAGAAATTAGAATAGAGTAGAGCAGAACAGAATAGAATAGAAATAGAATAGAAATAGAATAGAATGTAGAATGGAGTAGAATCAGGAAAAAATAGAAGAGAAGAGAAGAGAAGAGAAGAGAAGAGAAGAGAAGAGAAGAGAAGAGAAGAGAAGAGAAGAGAAGAGAAGAGAAGAGAAGAGAAGAGAAGAGAAGAGAAGAGAAGAGAAGAGAAGAGAATATAGAATAGAATCAGGAAAGAATAGAATAGAAATTAGATTAGAATAGAATACAGAATAGAATATAGAATAGAATAGAAATTAGAATAGAGTAGAGCAGAACAGAATAGAATAGAAATAGAATAGAATAGAATAGGAAAAAAGAATAGAATAGAATAGGAAAAAAGAATAGAATAGAAATAGAATAGGAAAAAAAGAATAGAATAGAACAGAACAGAATAGAAATAGAATTATTTTATTGGCCAAGTGTGATTTTATTGGCCAAGTGTGATTGGACACACAAGGATTTTGTCTTTGGTGCAAATGCTCTCAGTGTACGTAAAAGAAAAGAGACATTCGTCAAGAGTTGAGAATCATCAGGTACAACACTTAGTAACAGTCATTGGGTACAATCAGCCATCGAATCATACTAGGAAATAGTCAATATAGATCATAAGGATACAAGCAACAAAGTTAGTCCTACAGTCACAAGTGGGAGGGGAGGGCTATAAGGAGTGGTGAGAAGATTAATAGTCATAGTAGTGCAGACTTAGTCAATAATTGGACAGCGTGGAGGGAATTCTTTGTTTAGCAGAGTGATGGCGTTCAGGGAACAAACCCTCCTTGTGTCTAGTTGTTCTGGTGTGCGGTGCTCTATTGACGGTTGACGTTGAAACCGTTTATGTCCAGGATGTGAGGGGTGTGTAAATATTTTCCCAGCCCTCTTGTGGACTCAGGGTGCAGCATGCAGGTCCTCTCCGGAGTCTGTGTCCGTCCTGTTGGGTGGCAGAGCCAAACCGGACAGGGATCCTTCCTCCGTGGCACTGGATCGAGTGGCTCCCTTGGGCGAAGCTCGACGCCAATGCCTTCTTTGGGGGAGGGAGGGAGGGAGGGTGGACCCCTCCCATGCTCCGCGGAGGTTAAACGCCCCCTTGCTTTTCAGGGGACGACGACATGTTTGTGAACCCCAAGGCGCTGACCGACTACCTCCGCCGGAGCCCCAACGCCTCCGCCTTCATCCACGGCAACATCCAGCGCCACTTGGCGGTCTTGAGGTGGGGCAAGTACGCCATCCCGCGGGAGCTCTACCCCCTGGACTACTACCCCACCTTTGCCTCCGGAGGAGGGTTCATCATGCCGCGGCAGGTGCTGACAGCCCTCTACCGAGCCTCCCTGGCGCTGCCCGTCTTCCCGCTGGACGACGTCTACCTGGGATTCCTGGCCCTGGCGGCCCAGATCCCCCACCGACACGACGAGGCCTTCCGCGTCTGGGGCATCCCCAAGGACGAGCTCTCGGCCTACCGGAAGGCCATTTCAATCCACGGGGTCAGCATGGAGAGGATGGAGGAGGTCTGGAGGCAGCTGGAGGGCACGCCGAAGGAGCCCTGGGCCTGGTCTTAAGGTGTTGTGCCCTCGGTAGCGTCGGACTTCCGAGGGAGAGGAAGAACAGCCGACAGGGAGTGGGAGGGGTGGCTCTCCGGGGGTTGTGGAGGAGAAGCTGGGAAGGGGCAGAGTCCGGCTGGGCAGTCAGAGGAAGAAGCAGGCCCACAGGACAGGAAGGAACGGAGAAGGGAGCAACCTGGCTTGCGAGAGAGGAAGCGGCCCTGATCCCCCTCATGGGTTGCAGTTGGGGAGACTGGTGTACAAGAGAAGACGGTTACAACACAGCGTTGCCAGATGTGTTTTATTTGGGGCTGAGGTTATCTTGGTTGGCGTCCTTCCAACGGACTCGGCCTTGTTTCCTCCTTGAAGTTGGTGATGTTTTATCCTGCTCCGTTGTGGAAATTCCGTCCTTGGAATTTGTTTTGATTTTTTACTTCCCCTCTTAGCTGCTCCTTCGGTTTGGACCGTTACGGCTTCCTTTTGAAGGCAATTTTTTTGAGTAGGTTTCCTTCTCCAACGGCTGAACAGTGGCGGCCGAGTGGGAGGCATTAGTAAAGGACACTGATTTACGTTTGGCAGTTTGATACGGTTGGGTTACACTCTACATAAATGCCTGCCTCCCACCGCGATCGGCGGACGGAACAGGTCCTCGGGGAGGGGAGGGGGCGGTCCCTCGACCGGAAAGCTGGCCCACTTCCGCCGTGGCCACGGCCCACACGAGACTGCTTCCTCTCCACTACACACCACCGGCCCCGGAGTTAGAAAACCCCGTTGAAGGAGCAGGCATCCCACATGAGCACCACTGTCAGTCTTGCTCCAACTTCGGTTGTTAGGGAAGAGAGACCCTCGACTCCACTGGATGGAAGGGAGAGTTTTGTTGTTTTTTAAAATAAATTTTTATTTTTTACACAAACCTAGACCAAACATAAACACCTTTCCATTTCACACAGTGTTACTCTGTAGTCTTTCCCTTCTATTTTAAGTTAATCCTCATACTGTAGATCCACTCCGTGTGTTCACTGTTAACTACGTGGTAGACTTACTAAAGTTCCATCATTTTGTGCGAGCAAATCATGGTTTTTACTTAGCCTCCTTTTTAATATTCAATTCATCATCGCTGATCCGTTCCGTAGTAATATATCCTTACGTTACTTTACCTCTACTATTTCTATTCTATTTGTATTATCAAGTATTATAAAATATTTCATTTCCTTGTGTTTTTTTTTTAAATCTAACCATTGATACAACAAACCCCATATCTGATAAAATGGTTTATCTTCTTGCTCTCTGATTTCAAATGTCAATTTACTCATTTCTGGCAACTCCATTATTTTCTCCATAACTTCCTCTTCCGTTGAGAGTTTCCTCATTTTCCCAATTTTTAGCCAATACAGTTCTAGCCGCTGTTAATGCATTTACAATCCAATATATCCGTTCTCTACTGTGTATTTTCAGGCATAATGCCCAATAAAAGAATTAGCTCTGATTTTAAATCTATGTGCTTTTTGGTCATTTTATTCCCTCCAACCAATGGGTGGATTTTACTCCAACATGAACTGATAGTGTTACATGGGGAAAATAACACATGTACTTGCCTGTTACACCTAAGAAAGTATAGAACCAAAGAGACCCCGTTTTTGTCCGTGATGAGGCCTTCTAGAGAGATATCTGAACGCTTCTAGAAAGCCTATCGTGTTTTGTAACTGGTTATTCTTGTCAAGTTTAAAATATTATGTCCTCGGGTGGAATCGGTGGGGAGGGGTGGGGGGTGTTTATATTTTGGCTTGAGACGTCGTGTCAGAAAGGCTGAGTCGTCCTGATCCATCGGGTTCAGACAAACAGAACAGGAAGGTGCCAAGGGTGGTTGCCAAAGGAAAGGAAACAGGTGGTACGCAAAGGGATGTGGCGTAGGGGCTTACGGGGTTGGATAGATTGCGAAGCCAGGAAAAGGGCAGAGACGGTATATTTGAACCCGTACATCAAACCCCAGCCTTCCTGGGAAAGGAGTCTTCGGCGATCAGCAGAATTCCCTTTTGCAAAAGCTTAACAATAATAAAAATCAGAAGAAGAAAATCAAAATAATAATAATAAAATAAAAAAATAAATAAAATAAAATAGAATAAAAAATGGAATAGAATAGAATAAAATAAAAATAAGAATGGAATAGAATAGAATAGAATAGAATAGAATAGAATAGAATAGAATAGAATAGAATAGAATAGATATTTATTTATATACTGCTCCTCTCCCGAAGAACTCGGAACAGTGTACAGCCATGCAATTAAAATAACATTAAATATACAAAAATTAAAACTAAATTAAATACCCTGGCTGTAAAACAGTTAAACATTATTATAAATGTTTAATAATAATAATAATAATAATAATAATAATAATAATAATAATAATAATAATAATAATAATAAACAACCATAACCATTTCCTGCTTCCTGGCTAATTCTAAATCTCCCAGCACAGCAGAACAGCTGATGGTCGGAAAAAAGGAAAAATTGCGATTTAGCAGGCTAAGTTTATCGAGTAAGGAGTGAGTAGACGGGGAGGTGGACGGCGCAGCCTTGTGTTTCTGCGCAGCCTGGATTAATTGCTTTGGGGGTTGAGATTACTCTGCGGCCCACCCAAATTTTGATGCCAGCCCACCGGTTGGCGACCGCTGCCCTAGACGCCATGCTTTTGCCCATGAATATCCCCCCCTATTTACCCCATTCGTACAAAGAGGATCTTCCAATCCTGTCTTGATGCCTATCGAGGGATCCTCCACCGCGCCCGAGATTGTCCGCTCCCCAGGCAGCATCTTTATCGCTTTGTCTACAGCCGCCTACTACAGGTTGTAACCGCTTGGCGTGCGACAGTCGGCAAAGCTTGTTACCTCTGTCGAATGGGCGAAGCCCCAGGCCGGGTGGCTCACAGCACCTCCCACCCCGGCACCCTAGTCGGACTTGGCACGACGCGTGACGTCCGGGCTCCAGCATGCCGTGGAGATGCAACAGGTTTGGAAAGTTCAGATGAACCTGTTGAAGCTGTTAAAGTTGGGAAAAGAACCGCCATACTCTTCATCGCGTCCGCCGTGTGGAAGCTGCACCTGCCCCAAGCAACCCCTGAGCCCCTGGCGGTCCTGAGCGACGGCACCTTCACCTTCTACCTCAACCGGAGCGTCTACGAGGGTCTCTATTCTCACCTGCAGCTCTACAAGTGCCGGGAGGTGATTCCCCAGGAGGGGCTGTGCCAGGGACCCTCGAGGAAGCCCCTGCTGCTCCTGGCCATCAAATCCCACCCGGCGTCCAGCGGCCGGAGGGCCACATTGCGGCATACCTGGGCCCGGGCGGCAGAGGTGGGGGGCTACAGGCTCCAGCCCCTCTTCCTCCTGGGGGCCCCGTCCAGCCAGAAGCAGCGGGAGCTGGTGACGCTTGAGAAGAGAACCTACGGAGACATCCTGATGTGGGATTTGGAGGAGTCCCACCACAACCTGTCCCTCAAGGAGCGCTGCTTCCTGCAGTGGGCGCACGGGCGCTGCCAGCGGGCGGCCTTCATCTTCAAAGGTAAGGAGGGGGTTGGACTAGATGACCTTCAGGGGTCCCTTCGGACTCTGTTCATCTGATTTTAAGGAGCAAAAGGACCAGGGGAGACAGGAGAGCAGCCTTCCACTAATTGAGGGTGTGGGGTTGGACTAGATGACCTCCAAGGTCCCTTCCAAATCTGTTAAACTGACTTTCATCTCATTTTAAGGAACAAAAGGACCAGAAACTCAAGGGCTGCGCCGCCCACCTGGCCCGCGGGAACCCTCCCCTCCTACTCACTCCTTACCCAGCAAACTTGCCTGCTAAGTTGCTATTTGTCCATTTTTTCCGACCAGGAAGCAGGAAAGGGTTGGATTTCTCGCTTTCTTAGCTGCTCTTTCGATCTTCGGCTCCGCTTTTAAGCACAGCCGAAGCTCCTTTAGGACCGAAGGTTTGCTTGCAAGGAAATTCAGCGCAGACTCACGGCAAGCCAATTTGAGAGGCTGAGCTAGCCGAGGGCAGATCGATAGATCACTGAATGGATTCTGCGAGCAACTCAACCGGCCTGCCTGCTTTGCCTGATTTGGGGTTAAAAGTGGCTTTTCTAAAAGAAAAAAATCAATATTGACATGCCTGGTGTGTTGGGAGTTAATTTCGTGAGTTTGCTTGCAAGCAAATTTTATGTGACAGACTCAGGTAGCCGATGGCAGACAGAAAGATCGCTGAATGGATTCTGCGAGCAACTCAATCTGCCTGCCTGCTTTGCCTGATTTTGGGTGAAAGTGGCTCTTTTTTTATTCAAAAAATCAATATTTATATCGATATTTATAATATTGACATACAAGCCAGGCCCAGCCAGTCACATGACCACCAAGCCACCCCCACAAATTAGGCCACGCCCAGAGAACCCAGTTATTGATCCCCGGGATCTAACATGATGAGCTTCGTGCTCCCTGAGGTCCAAAAGGTTGGCGACCCCTGGACTAGATGACCTCCAGGGGTCCCTTCCAACCCATTCTGTGAATCTGTGAAGGATGACACCTCGTTGGGGATGGAGCTTCGTCCCTGGAGGCTTTCAAGGAAGAGCCTGGGCTGCCCATCTTGTCAGAAAGGGGGTAGGGTTTGCTGCTTGGGAAAAGGGAGGGGGTTGGACTGGATGACCTCCAGGGGTCCCTTCCCAGCTCTCTTCTTATTTTGTCATTCAGAAATTGTGGGAGCTTCATCCCTGGAGGCTTTTAAGGAAGAGCCAGGACTTCCATCTGTAGGAAAGGGTGTAGGGTTTGCTGCTTGGGAAAAGGGGGGTTGGATTGGATGACCTCCAGGGGTCCCTTCCCAGCTCTCTTCTTATTTTGTCATTCATAAATTGTGGGAGCTTCGTCCCTGGAGGCTTTCAAGGAAGAACCTGGGCTGCCCATCTGTCAGAAAGGGTGTAGGGTTTGCTGCTTGGGAAAAGGGAGGGGGTTGGACTGGATGACCTCCAAGGGTCCCTTCCAGCCCTTGACGTTCGATCTTTCCGGCTTTTTCCACTGCTCCAACTTTGGCAATGTTGTGGACTTCAAACTCCCAGAATTCACCAGCCAGCGAGGGGCCGCCCATCAGGCCTCTCTGTCCTCTAGTTCCCATTGATTCCTACCTCTTTCCTCTCTTCTTACTCGTGTTTATACCTAGTATCTTCTGAGTGATTGACAAATCCTATAAGCAAATCAAATAAAAAAGGAAGGAAGGAAGGAAGGAAGGAAGGAAGGAAGGAAGGAAGGAAGGAAGGAAGGAAGGAAGGAAGGAAGGAAGGAAGGAAAGGAGATAATACCCTTTCTTAAGAGGTCTGGAAGGGCTTTGCATAAGGGCCCATTGATTCCTACCTCTTTCCTCTCTTCTTACTCATGTTTCTACCTAGTATCTTCTGAGTGATTGACAAATCCAATAAATAAATCAAATCAAAAATAGAAGGAAGGAAGGAAGGAAGGAAGGAAGGAAGGAAGGGAGGGAGGGAGGGAGGGAGGGGGAAGGAAGGGAGAAGGAAGGAGAACAGGGATGGAGAAGGAAGGAAGGAAGGAAGGAAGGGAGAAGGAAGGAGAACAGGGATGGGGAAGGAAGGAAGGAAGGAAGGAAGGAAGGAAGGAAGGAAGGAAGGAAGGAAGGAAGGAAGGAAGGAAGGAAGGAAGGAAGGAAGGAAGGAAAGGAGATAATATCCTTTCTTAAGAGGTCTGGAAGGGCTGTACATAAGGGCCCATTGATTCCTACCTCTTTCCTCTCTTCTTACTTGTGTTTATAGCTAGTATCTTCTGAGTGATTGACAAATCCAATAAATCAATCAAATCAAAAATAAACTAAGGAAGGAAAGAAGGAAGGAAGGGGGAAGGAAGGAGAGAAAAGAAGGGAGGGGAAAGAGAAAAGAAGGGAGGGAGGAGAGAAAGGAAGGAAGGATGGAAGGAGAAATAGAAGGAAGGAAAGAGAAATGTGAAGGAAAGGAAGGAAGGAAAGGGAAGTAGAGAATATCCATTCCTAAGAGGTGTGTAAGCGCCGTACATAAGGGCACCATAGGGCCTCCCGTCCCTCTCCTCTTGTCCCCATTGATTCCTACCCATTTCCTGCATTCTTACTCCTGTTTATACTCTTACCTATCCTCTTGTAAGTGATGGGCAAATCAAAGAAATCAAATACAATCAAAATTACTAATGTTTCGAATGTCTTAAAACCATCAATGCAAGTGAAACTTACACCCAATGCCGCCCATGCGATCATCTAGCCCACCCTGCCTGCTTAAATGCCAACAGAAACCTGGCTGATCCGGTTCCAAATTCAGATACATTCTTCTATCTGTGTCCACCATGTTCTCCTAAGAGAAACAAACTGAGTACCTACCAGATAGAGTAGACAGCAGAGAAACACTCATTGACTCGGTAGGAGAACGCTTAGCAACACGCTTTGGAACAACTATACGAGCGAGCCTAAGTTCTCTTGCAAAAAAAAATACAGCCCACATAAGTGAGCACCTATCAGCTCAAAATCTGATCCCACAACACCCACAACCGCCACCTCAACTCCAATCACCACTACAACCAAAAATAAATACCAATCCACAGCCACAAACAATGACTATCCCTTCAAATAATTCCACGAATAGTATCTCCTTACTCATCAGAGACACCACGGAGCGTGAGCAGGAAGGTCCAAATGCCATCTTGTTTGGTCTCGAAGACACCAACGAATCAGGCGACATCCCCAAAGTTCGCGATATCGTAAGCGACGCAAATACAACAAACAACTCTCCTGAAGGTAGCATTGAACTAACCCGAGATGGCCCTGGGTGCAAATACAAGGACGGCTCTGGGTCCCCAAGATTTTGTGGAGTTGTATGCAAAAATGAGTCCAGCCAACGGATATTCATTCATACAATGAAATGCCATAGCAAAAACCAATCCCAACCACAAAAAACTTCGCTCAAGACCGGACGTATCCATACTCCGCTCCCGTGAACTCCGCGCAGAGCTCAAAAACCGTCTACACAATGGAGGAAAGGACCTATACATTGACTACAGAGCTGATTGCATTGAAAGAAAGCCATGCAACCCACAACTCCGCATCCAAGCCCACCCCATCCAATCCAACATCACTCAAAACTAGGCACGGACGCCCCAAACTAACCTCTATCCCAACTACAACTGGTCTTAAATGCAAGCTACTCAATGCAAGAAGCCTTGTAAATAAAATACCCGAATTTCTCCTCTTACTAAGTACGGCTAAATTCGACGTCATATTTGTCTGTGAAACAGGGCTCAACGCTTTTCTCCCTGACTCCATTACTACAGGAAGAGACTATCACGTTTATTGATTTGATCGCGAAATCCGTAGAGGAGGTGGTGTTGCTATCTTCTATAAAAAGTCCCTACACCTAAAAAACATTCAAGTTACCCAGGAGTTTGCTATTCCTGAGACCATCGTCTGTGAACTGTCCTTAAATATCACATTTCGGTTCTTACTATGTGACAGAGCCCCCGATTATGACATCGAACATGCAAACAAGCTAAATACACAACTAACATGGGCAGCATCCTTCCCACACGCTTTCATCTTTCTTGGTGACTTCAACCTACCTCATAGTAACTGGACCCTTAACGAACGTACAACTGAACCCACACATGCAACCTTCTACAATGCAGTAAGAAATCTGAACAACTAGTAACCAACAACACTAGACTTAACAACTCCCTCGATCTCATCTTCTGCAATAGTTTGAATTCAATTTACGGAATACAAAATTATAAAGAACCCTTTTCCAACCGTGACCACAACATGATTGACTTTTGAACGTAGATCCACACAAAAATCATCACAACGATGGAATCCCCAATTGTAACTTCAAAAAAGGCAACTATGAACTTATAAACAATGATCTCTCATCCCTCGATTGGCAATTTCTATTGTCTGGATGCAATACTATAGAAGACCGTTACGACCTATTTTTACTTGAAGTCAAAAGAGTCATCGAACTACATGTACCATTAACAACTCCCAAAACCAGAAAAAACAAATTACCCAAAACAATAAGGAAGTTTCAATCCAAAGAGAAATCACTTTGGTGGAAAAACAAATATGGTTATGTTGCCAACTTCAAAAGCCGATACAAAAATTTATGCCACCAGATAAAAACTGAATGCACCAATTACCACATTAAACAAGACGAAAACCTTCTACGCACCAATTCCACCCGCGCTTTCTACAATTTGGTAAACAACAAACTAAAAGACTCAAGGTCCATCCCACCCCTGAAAGGACCTAATAGTAAAGACTGCAATGACGACACTATTAAAGCCAACCTCTTTAACACATTCTTTGGCTCAGTATTTGTAAACAGCAATGGATCATGCCCAGAATTTCCTAGTCGAACCACCGACAACTACAATGATCTGACACATATCGATTTTACAGAAGACAATGTTGACAAAGCTCTTCGCAATCTAAAACCATCTCCATCGATTGGACCGGACGGAATATGTGCCTACTTCTTAAAAAAGCTATCCACTGCCATAGCAGGACCTCTAAGTATAATCTTTGAAGGATCAGCTCCTTGCCAAAACTATGGTCACAAGCCACGGTCATCCCCATCTTCAAAAAGGGAGACCCCAGCCTAGTTGAAAATTACAGACCAATCTCCTTATGCGGCGTCACCTGTAAAGTCATGGAATCAATTATCAACCAATCCATCATCCTCCACTTAGAAACAAACAACTTACTCTCTAATGAACAATTTGGTTTTAGGAAAAAACTATTGTTTAATCTGCAACTCTTACATTGCAAAAACATATGGACTACACAACTCGATCAGGGCAAAGCAATAGACGCAATCTACATAGACTTCTGCAAAGCCTTTGATTCGGTGGTACAAGACAAACTACTCCTAAAACTAAAATCTTTTGGTATCTCTGGACACCTGCATAACTGGATAGAAGCATTCCTGTCACACAGACAACAAAGGGTCAAAATTGGGAGAGTCCTATCCAATTCTGTACCTGTCAACAGTGGTGTCCCCCAAGGCAGTGTCCTAGGATCTACTCTCTTCCTACTCTACATAAACGACCTCTGGGATCATATCAAGAGCAACTGCGTTCTCTTCGCTGATGATGTAAAGCTATTCAACACCACAGAAAATACAACTACCCTTCAAAAAGACCTTGACTACGTATCAGAATGGTCAAAGAAATGGCAACTTCAGATCTCAGCGAATAAATCCTCTGTCCTACATATTGGCAAAAAAAATCAGAAAATGAAATACAGGCTGAAGAGTCAAGACCTTGTTGATGACCCAAACTCTGTCAAGGATCTTGGAGTACTCATCTCAAATGACCTAAGTGCTAGAGCCCACTGTAACTACATAGCCAAAAAGGCGCTAAGAGTTGTTCACCTAATCTTACGTAGCTTTTTCTCTGGTAATATTACACTAATAACTAGAGCATACAAAACATTTGCTAGACCAATACTCGAATACAGCTCATCAGTCTGGAACCCACATTACTTATCTGATATTAACACAGTGGAGAAAGTCCAGAAATATTTTACAAAAAGAGTTCTCCACTCCTCTACTCGTTGCAGAAGACCTTATGCCACCAGACTCCAAATTCTAGACCTAGAAAACCTTGAATTACGCCGTCTTCGGTCCGATCTAAGTATAGTACATAAAATCATACATTGCAATGTCCTACCTGTCCATGAATACTTCAGCTTCAACCATAACGACACAAGAGCAAACAATAGATACAAACTCAAAGTTAATCGCACCAAACTTGATTGCAGGAAATACGACTTCAGCAATAACAGAGTGGTCAAGGTCTGGAATACTCTACCTGACTCTGTGGTTTCTTCCCCAAACCCCCAAAACTTGAACCTTAGACTGTCTACTATGGATCTCACCCCTTTCCTAAGAGGTCTGTAGGGGGCCTGCATAAGCGCACCAACGTGCCTACCGTCCCTGTCCTATTGTTTCTTTTATATTCTATTTTTCTTATATGTATCCGTGTATTCATAACTATGTTATACTTATACCTATTATCTTGTAAGCAATTGACAAATAAAATAAAATAAAATAAAATAAAATAAAATAAAATAAAATAAAATAAAATAAAATAAAATAAAATAAAATAAAATAAAATAAAATAAAATAAAATAAAATAAAATAAAATAAAATAAATAAATAAATAAATAAATTTGCCAGAGACAACGAGAGAGCTTTGCGTGTAATGGGATTTACTCCTGGTGTTTGACAGCTTGTGCATATTCATGGTGTGGAATCTGCAGCCAAATGTTGGAAAACCCTCCAGAAACTCTACGTCAGAGACAGAGCTGGTTCTCATATTAATCTAACACGAAAGCTGTTTGGAGCGCGTATGCGTAAAGGCGGAGATGTGCTTACTCATTTGGAGTACATGAAGAGAGTTCTGCAACAACTTCATGGACAGGAGCTGATTTTCTCTGAACTTCGTCAAGTCTATATTATCCTTTCCTCTTTGGATTACTCTTACGATGACTATGTATCTTCACTTGAAGTGTTAGACAAGACAGAAATGACTTTAACTAACATTACAGGGAAGTTAATAGAAGAGTCAAGACGGCGAAAGGACACACAACAACTGAGACAAGATGACCAAACTACGGCTGAAGAACAAGCTACACTTTATGTTGTTAGAAAATGTGATATATGTGGGGCTAAGGGTCATTTGGCCAGAAATTGCAAGAAGAAAAACACACAGGGTAGAAAGTTGAAAAAGAACAGCAATAATTTAGCTATATGTCCTGCTAGTTTAGCAGGAAACCATGATATATCGGTAGTAGATAGTGGAGCATCGTATTGTATTACTAATAGAAAGCAACCGTTTGTTCATATGGGACACAATGCTCAAAGTATTTCGCTGGCTAATGACTGGAAGCTCAAGGCTTCAGGACAAGGTAAGGCATTTTGTTCCTGTTTAAACGAGGAGTTACTCATGCTATATGTGCCTAGTACCACATATCAGTTATTATCAGTGAGTGTACTGATAAAAGCGGAATATACAGTAACATTCAAAGGATAGAATGTGTGTTAGAGAAACAAGGTAAGCGTGTTACGGCTAAACTTGATCATGGCTTGTTTATATTACAAGATAACCCAGTTCTGAACACTAAAGTGGGGTTTGAGAACAGAAAGCCACATGATGAATATATCCATTTATTACACAGACGTATGGGGCAGGTTAATTTTAAAGCATTAAGAAAAACGGTGGGATTATCAAAAGGTATCAAGATACAGCCTTGTAATTACTATGTTGATTGCAATGTTTGTAAAAAGGAAAAGAGTAAGCTGACTCCTTCTAATAGAACAAATGGTTTTAAAGCCAGTGAGCCTCTCCAAGTGGTAGTAGCAGACTTCACTGGTCCAAAGGAACCCAGCTTTGGGGGAGCTAGATATATATTAAGTATTGTAGATTTATATTCTCGATGTGGGTTTTGTTATTTAATGAAAAGCAAGGCTGAAACATGTCAGAATTTTACAAATAGGTTAAGGTTTGTGGAAAGAAAGCCAAATCGTAAAGTCATGACGTTAGTGACTGATAATGGGTCAGAGTTCACTAACAATAAGTTCGTAGCTATGTTGAAGAAGGCAGGTAGAGACCATAAGCGGTCTGAGCCTTGTAGACCTCGACATAATGCTTATTGTGAACGGAGAGGTCAGACATTACAAACCATGGTTAGAGCTATGCTCAGCGATTCCGGTTTAAATAAGAAATTGTGGGGAGAAGCCACAAAATGTGCTAATCATATCCTAAACAATGTAGTCCACTCAGCAACAAATGAATTGCCGTTTGTTCGCTGGCCTGGTAGGCAACCAGGTCTTAGTTATCTCCATGTATTTGGGACCCCTGCATGGGTGCATATCCCAGCTCAGCTGAGAAGCAAGGAGCAACCCAGGGCTAGAAAAATGTATTTTATAGGATATAAATCTAATCACAGGTCATTTAGATTTTGGGAACCAGGCACAGCTAAGGTTTATCGTAGCGCTAATGCGAAGTTCCTAGAGCACATAGAATGGGAGAAAATAAGCCAGGATTATGTCATTGTAGAATCAAAGGTACCAATGAAGAATAAAGATAGTAATGAGTCTGTAGAGGAAACACCAAGTGATGATTTGGATAGAGAGGAATCCTCTGTCTCTTTAAAAGAGGAAGAAGTAGAGGGAAGCTCGATAGGGGAGTAAAAGAGGAGTTTACTCAGGGGACTAGTCCAGTATTGTCCAGAAGGACTACTAGAGGGTCACGACCTCCTGATAGATATCAGGCTAATGTTGCTCAGCAAACAGGTCTTGAACCTTATATTGGATTGGCTTTTTTATTCAAATAACATTTTTAAAAAATATATTTATTTATATAAGATTTATAAAATGAAACACACACACACACACATATACATATACATATATACATGTATATGTATATGTGTGTATCTGTGTTTTTTATACATACATACATACATACATACATACATATATATACATTTTACACCATTATTTGAGCAATAGATACCCTTGTACTTTACTGAGAGTATTTACATCAAGACAAATTCCTTGTGTGTCTAATCATACTTGGCCAATAAAGAATTCTATTCTATACTATTTGTATTCTATATATTCTATTCTATTTGATTATTATTCCATTCCATATATTCTATTCTATTCTATTCTATTCTATTCTATTCTATTCTATTCTTTCCTTCTGATAGCATGTTATACATTGTCATTATAACTCCTTCGTCCTTTTAAGCTCTATATATTCATACATATAATTTATTTACAATTGTTTACACGGCTCCCTTGTTTTCCAAATGTTCACAGGGCATCAAATATCCCCTTTTCTTTATCCAGTCCTACCAGATATCCAATGTTTTATACTATTCGCTGTCTCGTTTATCATTTAGCAATTGAGTTACTCTATCCATCTCAGCACACTGATGTATTTCATTAATTCTCATGGCTTCTGTAGGGGGCCGTGGCCAATTTCCAAATTCTGAGCAAGACTTACTCTGGCTGCCGTTACAATGATACGCAAGATCAAGTACCGGTGCTCCTTTCCCATCTTTGGTTCTGAGGTGCCTAGTAGACAAATTTCAAAAGTTCCAATTTTACCTTCTGTTTTGTTTGTGTCCTCGATCCAAATTTTAATTTTGGGGGGCCAAAATTTTCGGGCAGGCGGGCACGTCCACCACAGGTGGAGATACGTTCCCTGCTTGTAAGTTGCATTTCCAACCCGTTGGATGTCATGTTAGGGAACATTTTGGCTAACCTCGCTGAAACTTTTTGTATAAATTCTCTTTATAAGAGACCGACACTGTTAAGCTATAGTTTATCTGCCAGAGATGTTCCCCCTGGTCTAAGTTAATATTGAAATAGATAGATAGATAGATAGATAGATAGATAGATAGATAGATAGATAGATAGATAGATAGATAGATAGATAGATAGATAGATAGATAGATAGATAGATAGATAGATAGATAGATAGATAGATAGATAGATAGATAGATGTTCTCCCAACTTGACTGGCACCGCCTGGGACAGAATTTGAAACTTTGGCAAGGTGTGATGGGCATCGTTGTTGTGCCACCTCAGAGATGGAGATCCAGGTGATGCAATACAGGTGGTTTAAAACCTTCCTCCTTGTTCTGCTCATGAGGTGAAAGATGGAGGCCTTGTTGCGCTTGGCATCCACGCTGTTGTATGGAGGGCCAGCCCGAAGGGAAATCTCAAAAGCTCTCGACAAACACTCCCTGGTTGTTGGTGGGTTGTGTTTTGCTTTTTAACCACATGTTAAATTGTGGTTTGTTTGGCATGTTACAGATAAGCTAATTTAGTGCGTAATCGCACGCCGGCGATGGTGATCCTTCCTCCCTATTTAAATCCCACTTCCGGCCGTTCCCCGGCCACGGACGAGGAAGCTGCAGCTGCCCACAATAGCTGGTGCCTTTGAACCCGAAGCCTTCAGCAGGGAAGGAGCTGGGAGGGGGGGTCCTTGTGGTGAGCTCGGGAGGAATGAACCCGACCAGGTCGGGTTTAAAGGGGGACAACCCGCCGGAGTCGAGGGATGGACCGGCGGTTGAGCGCGGCCAGGAGGATTCGGGGTTGGGGAGGGTCAGATCGAGGATGGGGGGGTTGTTTACGGGAGGGAGAGTGAATTTTATTTATCTCTCACAGTGAGTAGGAGAGGCTGATAGGGTGGTTGCAGCGGGCCATAACATGTTTCGGAAACACGCCCTCGCCGTTTGCATGCGGTGCCGTGCTCCGACTCCCAAGGCATTCCCCATTCCCCGGCTTGTCCAACTCATCGTGCCCTGGGCCTTCGGTTGACGTTGTGCAATGCCAGGTCCGTAGTAAATAAGGCCCCCGTCATTCAGGATCTGATTTGGGAGCGGGGAGCACAACCTGGCAGGCATCACCGAAACCTGGTTGGGCCAGGAAGGGTGGGGGTGTTTCCCCTGGAGTAGACGTGCCCAGACGGGTTTCGGGTTTTCCTATCGGCCGAGGGTCCAGGGGAGGGGTGGGGAGGGGGTGGCGGTGGTTCTCAAGGAAGATCTGTGTCATAGCCGGCTTGGCGGTTGAGACCCTCAGGCTGATGGTCACGAGGGGATTTCAACCTGCCTTCGACCGGTGGGACCTCCGGGATTCTGACTCGGTGCCGATCCAAATCGGCTCCTCGGTTCTCCGAGGAGCTGAGGGAGATGAAGACCGGAAAAGATGCCTAGAGAGCGGTTGGAGGACCAGCCGCTCCGCATCTGACCGAACACTATTACGGTCTCATATTAGGACCTATTTAGTGGCGATCAGGGCGGCTAAGCGGTCTCACTTTTCCGCCCTTATTGCGTCCGCAGAAAATCGCCCGGCTGCCCCTTTTTAGGGTGATCCTCTCCCCTTTGGATGTGGGAGCGCGGGAGGATCCCCTTGCAAGGACAGGCCAAGGATTCCTCGAGATATCTGCAGGATGAAATCGCTCCGATCCGGGACGGGTTGGACTCTGACTGGGCAACTCTGGGCAGGAGGACTGGGGCGGGTCTTGGTGAGGTCATCTGGCGTGAGTTGGATCCCGTGACCCTGGAAGACGTGGGTGGGCTACATGCCAGCACAGGTTTACTGCATCCATGTCCCTCCTGGCTGCGTTTTGGCCACCCGGGAGGTGACATGAGGTCGGTTCCAGGGGATGAATGAGGCTTCCTTGAGTGAGGGGCTTTGGCCTCCCGCCTTGAAAGAGGCGATGGGGAGACCCCTCCTCAAGAAACCGTCCCTGGACCCAACATTATTATTGAACTTTGATCAGCCTCTTATTTAATCTATTTTTCAATTTTAAACCTCTCTGTATGGTTTTTAATCTGGCTGTGCACCGCCCCGAGTCCCAATGGGAGAGGGGTTGGTATATAAAATAAGTAAATAAATAAATAAATAAATAAATAAATAAATTAAGATAGGGAGGAAGAGAAAGGAAGATAGGGAGGAGGAGGAGGAAGGAAGATAGAGAGGAGGAGAAACAAAGATGGAGAGGAGGAGGAGGAAGGAAGATAGGAGGAGGAGAAACAAAGATGGAAAAAAGAGGACGAGGAGGAGAGGAGATAGAGGAAGGAGGAAGACTGTGGAGGGAGCTGGTGGTTTCCTGCCAGACAAAGAAAGGAGGATAGTGATGGAAGAGGAGGAGAAGGGACAGGAGGGGGGAGGAGGAAGAGAGAGAGAGAAGGAGGAGGAAGAGAGAGGAGGAAGGAGGAGGAGGAGGAAGAAGAGGAGGAGGAAGACTATGGGGGCTTAGGTCTTCCTCTGAGCTGTTGGTTTCCCTGCCAGACCTTTTTTTCACCCAACTACTATCAGTGCTGGAAGGGAGTATGTTTGGTAGTTGGGAGAGGAAGCAGGAGAAAAACAGTGCCAAGACAACCCACCCATTAGCAAGGTACCAGTACATGGGAGAGAAGGGAAAAGAACAACAAAGGGAACAGACCCGAGTGTTTGGGTAGAGAGGAGGGCTGTGGAGTAAGGGTGAGGGGTGCAGCCACCCCAGAGTAAGGAGCGCTGCCTGGGAACTCACCAGCCAGGTGAATCTGGGGCTCCTATGGAGGGAGGAGGGCAACCCAAACAGACCATCTGGGGAGGGGAGGGCGAGGGTGACTCTGGCTCTTTCCTCTAAAGTGAGGGGGGGTCTTCTTCTTCTTCCTTTGCTTTGCACAGGTTCCTCGTTGTCCAATGGCTCCCTCATCCTCCTTCCTCCTCCCCACCCCAGCTCCCAGGGACCCGAGCCTGCCAGCTTTGGGCTCTGGCCCTGGGGTTCCTGTCCCCCCCTCCTCCTCGTTCCTCATCTGGCCCCGTCCTCCTCTTCCTCAGCTGGATCCCACACCGCCCCGTGGGAGCTGCCCCTGCCCCAAGCAACCCCTGAGCCCCTGGCGGTCCTGAGCGTAACGGCACCATCACCTTCTACCTCAACCGGAGCGTCTAAGGGGTCTCTACTCTCCCCTGCAGCTCTACAAGTCCCGGGAGGTGATTCCCCAGGAGGGGCTGTGCCAGGGAACCCTCGAGGGTAAGCCCCTGCTGCTCCTGGCCATCAAAATACCCACCCGGCGTCCAGTTCCGGAGGGCCACCTTGCGGCGTACTTGGGCCCGGGCGGCAGAGGTGGGGGGCTCAGGCCCGGCCCCTCTTCCTACTGGGAGGCCACGGTCCAGCCAGAAGCCGCGGGAGCTCGGTGGAGCTTGAGGAAGAGAAAACTACAGAGGAATCCTGATGTGGGATTTGGAGGAGTCTACCACAACCGTCCCTCATAAGGAGCGCGGCTTCCTGCAGTGGGCGGCTACGGGCGCTTGCAGCGGGCGGCTTTCGTCATGCAAAGGTAAGGAGGGGGGTTGGATAGAGACCTCCAGTGGTCACCTTCCGACTCTGTTCATCTGACTTTCATCGGATTTTAAGGAAACAAAAGGACCAGGGGAGACAGGAAGCAGCCTTCCAATATTTGAGGGCAGAGGGGGTTGAATAGATGACCTCCAGGAGTTCCCTTCCAACGAATGTGAAATCTGTGAAGGGATGACACCTCGTTGGGATGGAACTTTGTCCCTGGAGGCTTTCAAGGAAGAGGCATGGGCTGCCCATCTGTCAGAAAGGGTGTGGGTGCTGCTGGAAAAAGGAGGGGGTTGGACTAGATGACCTCCAGGGGACCTCGGAGTCGGTAAGGATGATTCTCGTTGGGATGGGGTTGTGTAAGCTTTGGTCGCTTGGAGGCTTGGAAAAAGAGATTGGACTGCCATCTGCAGAAATGGTGTAGGGTATCCCACACTGGGCGGATGGGTGATCTAGAGGACCCTCCAGGGTACCTCCCAACTCTGATTATCGGTATTGTTATCCTATTCTATTTTATATTCTATTCTATTCTGATTTCTATTCTTTATTTACATTGTTCTCTTCATTATTCATGCTATTGGGATTGGATTGGTGGACTCAAG